>WAAG01019527.1:88221-127348 GCA_013390105.1 Tichodroma muraria | reverse complement strand
CATCCTGCCATCCTGCCATCCTGCCATCCAGTCATCCAGCCATTCTGCCATCCAGTCATCCAGTCATCCTGCCATCCAGCCATCCAGTCATTCTGCCATTCTGCCATCCAGTCATTCAGCCATCCTGCCAGCCAGCCATCCAGCCATCCAGCCATTCTGCCATCCAGTCATCCAGTCATCCTGCCATCCTGCCATCCAGCCATCCTGCCATCCAGCCATCCAGTCATTCTGCCATCCTGCCATCCAGTCATCCAGCCATCCTGCCAGCCAGCCATCCAGTCATCCTGCCATCCTGCCATCCTGCCATCCTGCCATCCAGCCATCCAGTCATTCTGCCATCCTGCCATCCTGCCATCCAGTCATCCTGCCTTCCAGCCATCCAGCCATCCAGCCATCCTGTCTCTTGCCTGAGCCAAAGGAACAGATGGTTCAGTGAGTGGCCAGTGTGTTGTGGATGAGAACATCCCAAGCAGGAGACAGACAAAAAAACTTTAAAATGGAGATAATTAGTCAACAGATACTCTCCTCCCTCCCCAAACCCTTCAAGGAAACAGCTGTATCTACACTGTTTTTCACTCTATCTGTGGTTATATAGCTATTACGTGTCTTAAAAAGAAGTAGTGGTGTCAAGTCAATGTCTCATTTATTATCTTCTACACATAATATTGCTTTCTGTGTTCAGCCTTACTATTAAATGAGCAGGGAAGCAAGTAACAGTCACTGGGTTTGGTGGCAGGCCTGTATTTCCCAATATTATAGTTTGCTTTCTATTCTAAATAATAGAGAGAACAGGAAAAACATTGTGCCCACAAAAATTGCAGTGAAAATTACAAATTAGGTATTGTGTTAGTATCTAATTAGACTGAAATCTAAAGGAAATGAGATAACATCTAGGTAATCTGAATTCAAAAATAAAATCCTCATTCACAATTGTGGTATGCCTTTTGCAAAAAAATATACCAGATTAATTACAGGATTAAAAACGAGGAAGAAGAAAAGAAAGTGTATGAAAGTGTCAACAAATAAACAAAAGAAGGAAAGACAGTAAGCTCTTGTGTTTAAATAAAGCCTTCCACTAGGCCACAAATTTGTGTGAGAGAGACTGAGAACTCTTTTTTTTAATTCATGTATCTCATGGTTCAAAGATGAAACACTGGAAACATGTGTGCTCTTTTCTGCCCTATTTAAATCACTTCAGGACAAATCCATCCCTGTTGTAAATGGGTGTAACTACGTTCAATCCAGTGGAGTTGCACCTGCTCACACTGAGGCGAAATTTGGCTCAGATTGGTTCCAAATTAATTCAACATTTGGAAATAAAAACGAGAAGCTTGGCATATTCCTGCATTTCATCTGGAATCTCCTAAAGCCTGAGATAAGTTTATCTAATAGATTTACAGCTCGAAAAATATTTTATTGTGTTATCAGCTCAGTCCAAAACTCTCCCTTTCCTTGCTCCCTTCATCCTTCCTCCCTCCCCTCCCCGGGCAGAGGATTGGTGCTGCCTTGGCCCCTGTTGTCCTGCTGCAGCTGGTGGAGAGCCCAGCTAATAACAGAACATCCTTTTTGATCTCCAAAGTGCTCCATAGGAGATTGTTCCTGCTGGTGAGGCTGGCCCTGCTGCACTCATCTGCCAGCTTCTCCTCAGACTGTAAGGATGTGAGTGCCTGAGGATGCGGGACACTTCCTGCACCGGCACTGCCAAGGACTGGGACAGCAACGTCTGGCATCACGGAGAAGGAGGAAGTCTGGTTTCCTCCCTTAATTACTAAAGAACTGGTACAGAGGCTTGGTGGGGAGGAAAGTAATATTATTTTTTTTTTTTTAATCTTAGTCCATCTACGAGTTTTTAGGAGTCATAAGGGACAAGTAGTTAAGCCTGGAAACTTGTAAGCGTCTAAAGGGATGTCTTTCAAAGAAATGCAAGCACAAGGAAATGTCAAAGATCCTCTACACGAAACCCACCGGTTCAGAAAAAGCCTGAGTAAATAGATAGCCTGTGCAATGTGTTGGGAAAGTCAACAAACCCAGGGTTTCTCACAGGAAGGGGGAAGTGAACTCCTGAATCAAGGATTCTCTCCTGAGGAGACCAAGCCCACAGCTCTGAGAAGTACAGAGTTACAGCCTTTTAATGCAGTTTCTTGCTTAGCCCTCCAGAAAGCGTACTCAAAAAAAGCACCCAGGAGCCTAAAAGAATCAGGATCAACAGAGCAGAGGAACTTGTCTTATGCTTGGAAAAGACTGGCAAGACGAATTAGTCTTTGCGTTACACGTTTGTTATGTTTGAATATTGCTATGTGTGCACAGAGAGGAGTACGATACCCCAGCCCTTCAGGGACAACTGCGTGAGCACATGGTCAGGATGGAGGAAGAGCTGTGAAACCACTAGAAGCACTTGCAGGTTTGCTAGATGGTAGGAAACACTGCTTGGAGAAGAGGAAAAAACATACAGCCCAACTGGGAAGGTAGTGGTTTCTCTTGGATTAAGTACTTGCAGAACCACAGAACAACGGAGGCTGGAAACAACCAAGAGTTTGGGGTGGGGTTCATTTTCTTCATTGTAGCTAATAGGGGACTGGAGTTTGGACTTGTGCTGGAAATGGCATTGATAATTCAGAGATGTTTCTGTTATTGAAGAGCAGCATTTACACTGCCTTAGGCCCTTTTCTCCTCCTCACCCCATCCCACCAGTGAGGAGACTGTGGGTGCACAAGAAGCTGGGAGGGGACACCGCCCGGACAGCTGACCCAGCTGACCACAGGGGTATCACAAACTGTATGGTGTCATGCTTAACTTATAGAGCTGGAGGTGAAAGTTGACCAAGGGCAGCCACATGGAGGCTGGCTGGTCAGCTGGTTGGTGGTGAGCAGTTTTTCATTTGCATGGCTTGTCTTTTTTTGTGGTTTATTTTGCTCTCATTCTTTTTTTTTTTTTAATTTGTCATCCTTTTCATTATATGTTTGCTACTATTGTTGTTGTTATATTATTATTAGTAGTAATATTATTATTGTTAAGTTGCTTTTATCTCAACCCACAAGTTTTCTTACTTCTACCTTTCCAATTCTCCTCCCGCTTGTCCTGATGGGTGAAAAGTGAGTGAGCACCTGTGTGGTGCTTATTTGCTGGTTGGAGCTAAACCACAACAGTACTTTTGGAGGTCGCCTGGTCCAATCCCTCAGCTCAAGCAGGGCCATCCCTAGATCAGCATCTACCTATGAGTATCTACCCCAAATTTTTGCCCAGTATGAGTTAGTCAAATGATCTACCTTGTCTTTGCTTTCATGCTGCTTTTGTCACAGTATGTTTTTTACAAAGACTACTTTGTTAAGCCTTTTTTATCAAGCAGAAGACAGGAGCTTGTTGATAGTGTTGTCCCTGTCAGGATAAGACTGAACACATTATTTGTACAGTGGTGAGGCTTGGCTTGTCTGGAAGGAAGCTGTCAGCAGCTGCCATGAAAGCTGCTTGAAAGAAACCGCTATTTGCCTATAAAAATTTCGTTGGCAGTGAAGAACTTACTTTAAAACCACAAATAGCAATCAGCTCACCTTCCTGTCTCTTCTAGAATTTTCCAATTAAAAGCGTACTGGATTATTTCCTAGCAGCATACAAATAGCAGAGTTTGAATCAACAATGAGCTAAAGTAGAGCACACAGAAACAGAGGATTACACCACCCAGGCCAGGGTAGTGAGAACCAAGAAACCTTTTATTGAAGCAGATGTAAATTCTTGTTTCTTGAAAATAAGTGGGAATTTTGCCATTTACTTCAAACCACTATGCTCTGATCCATTACTATTTGAATCTAAACACAAAAACACAGCACTGATACTTTGGACACCAAGGAGAACAAGATAAATTAGACGTCAGCAGAAGTGAATCATTACATATTTTTTGGCTCCGTTTGGGATCTTCTGGAGCCGAGAATTTTGATAAGTATGCTTACTGTTATATTTTACTTTTTGCATGAAACAAGCTAGTTTTCACTTTTTCCTTCAAATGTTCAAAAGTGATTTTTACACTCAATAAGTCCGCAGTAAGAGGGATGAAAAGTCAAGTCCATTGTGGTGTACCTTGGATGGAAGATTAGCAAGGATCAGCAAAAAATTTTTGAAGAACATATCAGATCGTTTATTCTATGATAATTCATAACTGGAAGCTAACTCCTGCCATGAAGAAATCAAGTACTTCTTCTCATTATAAATGATCTCTAGTATCTCTGAATTTTTTCCCTGTACATGGACTGGTGGCAAGATTCAACCAGTGTAACCTATAACAACAACGAACTGTGTAACACCGTGTAACTGGTATGTAAAATGCAGAAAGGAATTTGTTCATCTTGGCTTCTGATGACACTTATGTCAGTCACATCATCTGACTGGGGTTGAGTTCTCTTGCTTTTTATATTCCACCAAGATGTGAAATAGAACCATCAAGCTTCACCTGTCACAGGATCCCAGGAACCACTTATATTCAAGTCTGGAATTTACCCAGAAAGCAGGAAAACTTCTGTCTTTCCTGCAGATATCTGTGTGACAAGTCTATCAGTGTGTACAGTTGCTTGTGATTCCACAGGCTTGTAAAAATGAGCAATCCTCATAGCTGCCTGTGGTAGTTACTTGCTTTGTTTTGACTAGCTCCATTACTTATTTTCTTTTGTGTCCTATTCAGAGAAAAATAAAATTGCTGATAAACTGTACTAAAGGAAGTGTTCAGAGTTGTGCATTAAAGAAGCGGGAAGGGAGGGGGAAATAGCAGAGGGTAATTTTATCATATATCTTTGACCTGAAACAATAATAAATGTGAAGTCTGTATAATCATGGGTGATGTTTTTATATACGTATCATATTTTAGATTGGTTTAGGAGAGAAACACATAAAATTGATTGACTGGTGATGTGGCAGTAATTATGCAAATAGAGTAACTCAGCTATAAAACACTTTAAAGAGGAGAAGGTAGTTCAATAACAAGTAAGCATAAAGAAAATATGGTTATTGCATCTATCCTAATGCCCTTACATCTCTCCTTCCAAAGCATGAAAGGAATGGATGTTGTGTAACAGAATTAAAACTTTATAAAACGCCAGATGAAGGTCATAAATAACTTTTCCTTATGAAAAACATGTCCTTAATTGTTGACTGTGACTTTCTTACAATTTTGTTCAGTCTTGGGTAAAGTTCAGTTTTATGAGACCAGCCTTGTGCAGCAAACACACCTTTGCTCTGCTGCTTTACTGCACCATTAATGGTTCATTTGCCTTTGGGGGCAGGGGAAGGTAAGGGTTGCTGCTGTTCTAGCCTTTCCCTGATGCTGCTCACATGAAAGATGTGAGGTAATGGTTCACTGAGTCATCCTGTGAAGTATTCTCAGTTGCTGAGAGTAAGTAATAAGTAATGGCAGAGTATTCCCTCACTGCCCACTCCTCAGTCCCCGTATTCTTGCAGCTGCATGATCATTATGCACGAATCATGATCGATTTTTGGTGGATGCTTGAGAAGGGCAAAAGATAAAGTAAAAAATAAATTATGCACAATGGACTGTCTTTGAGTGGAAACTCAAAGCGGTGGAAGAACACCCATCTGAGCACAGATTTGGCCGTAACTTGGCCTGGATTTGAGATGTGAATGAAGAACCCTCCAATACCTGGGAAACTGGAGATATTTGCCTGGAGGCAGCCATGCATTAACTTTAGCAAAATAGAAACTTCCTGTGAGGACAGACTCGTGAGCAGCAAGCCAAGAACAAAATGTAAAACAGAGAGGGCTGAAAGCATCTCCCACATACTTCTTCCCAAACAGGCATATCAGGAGATACATTGGAATACTGGAGAAATCTCCTTTTTTCAGCTGGCCCTGTGTCCAGGAGTAGGTTGAACGTGTTCCTTATAAGCTATGGCGTGCCCTTGGCCAACTGCTCTCCTCAGCAGCAAGTCCTGTGCCTTTGAGTGGGTTCAGGGTGCAGGACAGTCTCATTGTGCTTGTGCCCTTGGCTTGATGATTTTGGATGTCACTGAGAGACCTGCTGTGCACAAACAGGCCAGTTCTGCAGCACAGGCTTCCTTGTGGACTAAACCACTCCTGTCCATTTTCTCTCAACTAACTCTCCCAAGATGAACACGGCCTTTGATGGCAAAACACTACATGTGGGCAACAACAGTCCTCTCAAATAGCAAGAAGCAGTGTCAACTTGATGTGGACCACATGCTCTTGGAGGATCCAGGTTTTGAGACATTAAAGATACTCATCAATCAGAAGTGACTTGAGAGGGATCAGCTGTCCAGAGCATTTTCAAATGATGGCCTAGAGACCACCAAATAAAGCAAATAGGATCAGGGCTCATAGCAAGCCAAAGGGAGTG
Source organism: Tichodroma muraria (assembly GCA_013390105.1). Lineage (NCBI taxonomy): Eukaryota > Metazoa > Chordata > Aves > Passeriformes > Sittidae > Tichodroma > Tichodroma muraria. Next base: position 120,993 of record WAAG01019527.1, on the reverse strand, counting down.
CTAGTTCTTGCAGGAAGTGCAGCTACCTGTGTAGCAGGAAGGAACAGGACAAGCTCTGGACAAGAGACTCATTGCAAGCTACTAGATAAACAAACTGTGATGTCTAGGAAAGTCCAAAACATTCAGAGCTGAAAACGGTCTGTGTGCAATGGACTTTAAGGAAAATATACGTATGTGTCCTGTTCTCATGCTTCCCAAGCATGTAGCCAGTTTTTTGTAAACAGTTTTATAAACAGAGTATTGGACTAGAAGGTTATTTGGTTTCAATCAGTACATTTGCACATGATGTTTTCCCTACAACTAAACTGCTAAATGTTTTTTTTGCCGTCTAGGTAGGACATAATAAATAGATAAATAAGCAGGATTAAATTTTGAACCGTTGACTTGCACAAATAGAAAATCACTCCTATCCCCACTACTTCACAACTAATTGCAGAGTCTAATTGAAACCAAGACTGAAAACGTGAAGGTGAAAACGTGAAATCAGCTGATTGCAGTGCTGTTTTAAGGCAAGACGAAAATCATTATAAAAATGGTCATGCTCATATAGTCCAACAGCCAACATGAAACCAATAGATGTTGATTTCTCCCATGAGTGGAAGCAGTGATTTGCACACTGTAGGATAAGATTGGTAGGTCACCAAGCAGCAAACCCCATGTCATGACACGTCAAGGGCTGTCTGTCCTGGGGAACCAGGACCTCCGGCCCTGTACAGCTTTCATGGTGACTGCACATATATACACTTTTTTACCCTATTCGTTTATAATGCAGGTCTCTGGAGCCCTTGTCAGGCATGAGGTCACACGGACAGATAGACAACCACAATGGTAACAACTATCTTGGCTTCAAAAAAGACAGTAGCTCAGAGTCACCAGGTAAGACAAACAGACTTGGTAAGACCATGTTTTATTGTTGCCACTTGCATTTAGTCCAGTCTCCAGCTGGACTAACACAGAATTAGCTTTGGAAAGATATATTTATTTTCTAACACCAACAGGAGATAGTCCTNCCATGTCCTGCAGCTAGTCCAAACACAGAAGCATAATTCCTGATGGAGTCATTTAGCACTTAAAGGTAACTATTAGGCAAGTGAGAAAAAAAAGTCCATCTCTGATTTAAAAGCAATATTTGAACCTGGCACAGCAGAAACAATAGGCTCTTTCCCAAGTGGAGACCAGGTATGTTTATTTTACTGAAATATATGGGTTTGTGACAATCAAAAGCAGATGTTCATTAACAGGCAGGACATAGGTAGGTTTCCAAGGCATGAAGCATGAGGAGGGCAAAGAGGCAAAACATTCAATCTCCTGCCTTGAACCTGAATCTGCCCAGCCCCTTAAATCAGTTTTCAACAATGCTTTTCAATTTTCATGTTTTTAAGTAACAGTTATGCAGATGCTGTTCCTGCTGGCCTTGCAAAACAAGTACTTTGGAGATCATTTTGGTTCCTATTTCAGGATATTTTCCATTTTCTTGCCTTTAACATGACTTGGGGTCTAGAACTAGATTTGAATTCTGATGGCTGAAGATGTGCAGAGCTGAGAGACTTCATTTATAAACCGACTGCAACCTTCAGTCTGGAGCTGAGTTCCTTTAGAGCCTTCATATGCTCAGATCCCATGTTTGGTGCAGAGAGATGCTTGTGGATGTGTTACTCCTTATATAGCTCTTTTGTGTCTCCCAACAGTTTGAAACTCCCTGACTGGAGGTGAGTGATGTTGCACTAGACCGGGGCAACCTTATTTCAAGCAGGAACTGTCAGCAGAATCAATGCAAGGTCAGCCACTCCACTTGTTCCTTTCAGGAAACTACTCCTCCTACAGACACTCTTACACTAAACAAACCCCCTCAAATACATGTGCTGCAGCATTCCTCCATATGCTGGCGTCATGCAGACTGGCAAAAATGCCATGGCAGCAAATGTTAGCAGACTTCCAGACCAAATCAAGCCCATTTTCCCTTGCACAAGGCCAACTCCAAGATAACTTGCCAGTTGGCTGTGTTTCTACTTCCAAACAGTGCAGAACAGTATCAGCAAAAAGAAAGTCCCAGGAATGTTTCTGCCAGGGAAATTGAGTGATGGAACTGGTAACTGGATTCAACACACTGGCAATAGAATTATTTTGATCAGCTGACCCTGAGTATGCCTATAAGACCACATTTTTTAATTTTTGTCTATAAGTACATTGGAATCTCGGTTCCAAAACAAACTGAGGTCTACAAGCTGCACATCTGTCACTTGAGTGCTTTAATTTTTTTTTAAAAAGACAAAAGTAAAAGGGTGGATTTAGACTTGTAGAATTCCCCATATGGCACTCTTCATCCACTTTCCTTCATCAAAAATCCTGAGACACCCCTGCCTCCCACCCATGTGCTTCCCAATCCCAGAACACATATGGTCTCAGACCAACAGGGTTGGTAGCCCGTTAACTACGTGGTCCATGAGTTATCTTCAGTGGAAACACTGATGAACCCACCCTGAAAAATAGCTCCAAAGGTGAAGGGACCCAGCTCCTCAGCTGCTGCGTTTCAGGGGTAATGGTCACAGTAGCAGGATCATAGTTCCAGCTCCTCCACAAACCTTCCAGCTATGCAATGATACAACGTGATACCACTAACATAAAGGTCGTAATATTGGCTATCTGAAGCAATAATGACTAATTAGAGGTCCAAGGCTGAGTCCTAGTTCTCAACAGCTAGGCTCCTGGGTTCCCGATACACTGAGGAGATGGCAGAAAGAAGCTGGAGGAAGGTGAGGGAAGGACTCCAGGGATCCCTGTGGGACAAAAGCTCCTTGATGTCCCCGCACACATGGGCAGAGAAGAGTTTTGGCAAGGTCAGGGAACAATGGGCATGTAGGTTCCACTGCTGGCGCAGACCTTGAAGCTGTGTGAGAGCTAAATATGTCTATCACCCACATCCACTGGGGGTGCAGGAGCTGGAGTCTGAGCCAGAGAGTGGTCTCTGCATCCCCAGCTCTACTCTGCTTCCATTGCCTGATCCCTGTGCTGCAGACTATGGGACAGGGCTAACAAAGTTAAAGCAGGTATTTGCCACCACAGACCTTATTTCACTGTGTTATGAAAAGTCACACAGGGCAGTCTTTTTTCCCTAGGCTCAGCATTCAGAGCAAACACACTGCTGTAATCTTTAGCAAATACATTTTTGCTTGCACAATAAATCTGTTCAGAAATCACACATTTCCATTCAAACTAGTCACTAAAGAGTCACGTGTTGGGGCCTATCTCTGCTTTGTGCTGACACTGCATGGGCAGAGAATCACGTTCCTTCATGAAAACATATCCCCAGTCTTGAGGCAGGGCTTGGCTCAGGGTCACCTAAGACTCATCCACATTTCATATCATGTTTCCTCTTCTTTCTTCACCAACCAGTCTTGAAATATGTCACTTCCGTGCCAGCAGACAAACACAAACCACAAATGCATGCCAAATGGCTGTACCTATGCTGGGAAATAAAAAGGGCCAGGGAACAGTTAAAGGAGGAGCACTGCAAAGCACATCCTACGTCCCTCTGGCTAAGCTCTCGCTCTCCAGAGCAGAAGGGCAACAATCCAAACCAGGAGCAGTCCCTAGCCCAGCTGCTTTTCCCTAACCAGGGACAACAGCTGGGAAAATGCTAGGTGATCCCAACTAAAACCATGTTGTGCAGTGTAGTCACTAATAGGAGCTGTCACACACCACTGCTGTGTCCTGGCACTGGTGAGATACTATAAGAGTCCCCAGCTGGGACATTGCCCAGGATCTGGAAGATACTCAGGAAATGTCTTGTCTGTGAATGACTCCTGAGAGATTTTAGGAAAACTACAGAGGCTTTCTAAATCCCTGTTGATCCATAAAATGGGGATAATAAACCCCACTGTATATCTGAGCTGTGGAAGGAGGACAGAGCACTTTCCAGCTCAAAAGTAATAGGAGAACATGACAGAACCCTGGCTGGACAAGTGGGCTTATCCCATTGTGTTTGGTAATTTTCATTTGAACAGAGAGAAAACACTCATTTAAGTGAGTAATTCATAATCAGAACAGAACTTTGGCCATTGCTTTAAATTACAAATGAAGCCAGTCATCCACACTAGAAACAGGCATCTTTAAGATAAACAGGAATATATGCCTTTGAAATATAAAAATGGTTTACCATATTCTGAAATAAAGTATTTTGCATTTTATTTCTTATTGGTATATATCTTTTTGGCTTCTTTCATTTCCAAGAGTGAAAGATGACTATCCACTCTATTTTTATAACCTACTTATTGCTGCTATCAGGAATGATATCACTAAATGAACTTCAGTTAAGACAGACACAACATTCTTATACTGAAGAATCTAATAAATGGGGTGGAAAAAAATCAGGAAGTTTTTTTTCAGTGCTGTAGATTTAAAGATTTTCTGATCACTCAATTGTCCAGAAATATATGGGTGACAGACCTGTAGCTGGGAAGAAACAAATCAAAATGCATGGGAAGAAACAGAAGCATAGAGGGAGACAAAGAGGGAAAGAGAGGAAGAAGGAAGGAGGAAAGCAGGAGAGAAGAAGGAACCGCCTGGGCTGATGTTCCCTTGCTCCCTCGTGCACCCACCTCCCTCTATAGCATTTACAAGCCAGCAGATCAGCTGGATGCAAAGCACCCCTGATTTTCAGACTTCAGTCCTGAAGATCCTCCAAATTTTGCAGAGCTACTTAGAGGTACCTGTTTGGAATGCATAGTTCAGCTACAGTTCTTCCAACCTACCTGGCCTTCCCCTTATACATTAGATTTCCATTTAGAACCTGAAAGGAATACACCACCAGGTATTCCACCTTCAGGGAAGATCTAAGTGCAAGGGATGTGCGGTGGAAAGCTCTTATTTTCTGAGGAGTTCCCCAGCCCCATCAGAGCTTTACCTCTGACTAACATAGATTAGATACTTGTAGGCTTTCCTTTGAAACTTGTGCACAAGGCTGCTTTGTGACAAAGCTTCTGAGCAGCATTGAGACTTTTGCCAAGGATGGTGTATGAAAGACTTTCAAATTCATGTACTCCATGGGTATGGGACACCATAAATGCCAAACTACATCCTCTGCTGCCACGGCTTCGCAAAACTGCAGAGATGCTAGTAGAGGGAGAATGAACACTAGACACCAGGTGAGGGTCAGCTGCACAATATCTGTTTTTCCATGTGGAAGGGTAAGCTGGAGAGACGGTTAAAGAGCAGTATTCCGTGACGTCAGTGGTGTTTATGATATGCCCTTTAATTGCCCTTACCAGTAAATCAGTGTGTGCACTTTAGTACCACAAAGTAGGGCATACTTCAAGGAAATTAATAGCTCTGTTGATTAGCTAATGAATATGCTATCAGAGAACTCAAGGAGCCTGTCCAGTATTGCTCACTTTAAATAATAATGCTAATTAAAAACATACTGCGTGCCTCAAATCCACTGATTAACTTTTCAAACAATGAAATTCTCATTCATTCTTTCGATTATCTGCTCTGTATTTATTGATAGAAGGGTGCTGTCCTGTTCTCTGCATGTTTAATTCATAGAAGCAGAACAGTACACACAGAACAGAGGAGTGAATCTAATCTTATCTATGGCTGGAAAATGAGCCTCCCTGCTCCCTGGGGCTGGGGAAGCCCTCTCCAGATGCACACTGTCCAAGCCTGCTGGCTGAGACGCAGCCTCGCTGCTCACATGTCAGGGGCCATCCTGCAGCTGAGAGTGACATTCCAGAAGAACAGTGTTGGTGGCTTCCCCTTTCCCCCATTCACCTGCTGATGAGGCTGAAGACAGCGTGGCTAATGAGCTTAGGTGATTAAGGGAGCTCAGATATCACTGCTGTCCCTCATCAGTGCTTCTACCTTGTCTTCTTACAGAGCTAAGGCCTCTCTTTGCTTAGAGGGGTTTTACCTAAATGATCCATTTAGTCTGGACTACATTTCCTCTACACATCCCCAAACTCATATAGACTTTATGGGCCAGGATATGCCCTTCTGGAGGACTGTCCTTTGAGGGCAGTTGTCCTCAGAACAGCATGTAGCCACAATGCCTGTGGGTGTCTATAAGCATTCTCTGATGCAAGTAGGGCAACTGCAGACTATGCCAAAATTACTGCAACAAAGCAGTTTGGCAAATGATAGATTTCCCTGAGCTCCAATAAGATTTTCTGGCTATCAGAAAATCTACAATAGAAGATATAATCAAAAACTCATTTTCTCAACCAAAGAGGCTCTGCAAAATACCTGTATTCTTGTCAAAGAAGCCTGGCTGTAATAAAATGAATTTATTTTTTTTCTTGAAAACCAGATACTTTAAACTCATTAATTTAGAACAGCAATTTAAATATCTTCCAAAGCTTCTGTTGACTTGATCTTCTGATCACACTACAGCTTCTGGTTCATCCTGTTTTTCTCTTGTGCTTCAGCTATCCTTAATGCTGAGTCTTCTCCCTGAAGAGGTATGTTCCCACTGCCTTCCACTGCCATGCCTTTTATCAGTAGAGCTCCACCTGATCCTTACTACCTCACCTGCCTCCCACTCACCCATGCTGATTAGGTAGCACATGCATTTTTTTTAACCACAGAGAGTATCTGGTCTCCTTTCAACAGGACATTTTTGCTCAAAACTGAATTTCTGGGCCCAAAAGCTGTCTCAGAAGCAGACCTAGGGCTGGGAGGGATATGGAAGATCTCAGTGTGAATCTGTGGGAATAGAGAGGTAAGGGATTTCTCAGAATTGTGTATGGCTAAAGCCTCAAGGTTAACATGTCACCCCCATAGGTTTCCCCATCAGTGGAGCACATTGAAACACAAGAGAAGCATCCTGGCCACCTTTTAGGTTGCCTAACAGGAACAGGAAAAATAGAGTGTACACCAATATCATAGTGCCTCTGTACATAACTGGTGTGAAATATGAGTTTCTTTCAGTTTTTCCCTGAGTTTTTAATATGTGCCTCATTTCAGAAGTGCTAATCCTTTGCTTTAGATAAGAAAGTGCTTTGTAGTGTGACAGATTTGATCCTGCTGCCCAATGCTGAAGTGCTCCTTGTATCCCTAGGTACCTGCACAAGGGAAAGCTGCATGCAGTGGGATCAGGAGTGGTTTATATTGGAGAAAGAGGACAGCACACAGCTGTCAGTGCCTATCCATGTCTTACCTGATGAGCTCTGTCACAGAAAAATTTTAGAACATCAGCAACTTGTTTACAAAGCCTAAATCTGCCAGAATCTGTGTTTGAGGTTTCTCGCTTTTGCTGAAAACTGATCAAGGAGACTTAGAAAGACAAGCTGTTTTCCCTGAACTTCCTGCTCATACAAAGCTTTCATTTAGTCACAGAAACTTTATCACTACCCAGAGCAAAGCATAAGACTGGGCAACAAAGTGAGAGCTCTAACTTTAAAGACATTGCTGGCCTCTTTCTGCCTAGAGCGAGTTTAATCCTACCAATTCTTTTTTGAGAAGTTGTCTTTTCATTTTCTGAGAGTCCCTGAAGTGTACAGAGTAAAATTATTCCACACCTATTCTGAGTGTACGCACATTTTTTTAAAAACCTTGAAGGTATCACTTGGTGCTTGCAATAAGAATAAACATTTTATTAGTCAAGCTTTTGAGCAACATTTTTTTTTTCCTTTGGTTAAAATAGTAATGCTATTTTTCAGTCTCTAGGCTCTTGCCTTGATCTGGAAAGAAAAAAAGAAAGACATGTCAAAGTTACAGGAAACTACAGAACATCACCTTACCATAAGGAAGGAAGTATTGCTTCTTTAGGACCCTGTTTCAGGCTGAAAGGTTTCTAATAGTTTAAAATAAAATTGAATCAAATGAGTCTTGTGACATACTTCATTAACTCTGTGAAGAACAGAAGATATGCCTTATATCTTGTCTAAGTCATGGGAAAACTCAGGCATAGTGTGCACAGTGTTGGGACAGATGGGTCTCCCCAGATGTCACAGGCACCACTTTTTACCTCTGTCACTGATCTAGAAGGGGCTCATCATCCCCACTGTTCCATTTTTAATAAACTTCTATTCAAGAAAAGTGGAACAATTACAGGCAAGTGTGGATTATGATAGAAAAAGGACATAGAGTAAAATATCTAATTTTAAGAAAATGAAGACACTGCACACACACACATAGAAGGTGGGGATCCACAGCTTGCCAGAGGTCCTTGCAGGCTCAGAGAAGGCCAGTTTCAGGTTCTCGGTACTCATGCACCTTAAGTCACCACGAGCAGAGGCTGCCCATGAGCAGCTCCTCACGGTGCCGCAGTCGGGGCAGGACAGACCTCCCCTTCACCAGGCCTCCTTCCCTCTCCTCTCCCCAGAGCCCTGGCCAAACACGCAAACCCTCTCCTGTCAGCAAGGACCCTCCTGGGAGGCACATCTGCCAAGCTTGTGCAAAACCCCTTCAGAGTGGGAACACCCACCAGGATCTGCCTGGATGGTTTGGCTCCTTTCTGCTGCAAAGGGAGCAGTTACATGAGACAAAGTTACCAGCAGCTACCAGCCAAAGAGACAAACTCAACCCCTCTCCCTCATGCCACAAGACTGGGTCCTCTGTAAGCAAGGCACAAAATGCAGCACTATTTTAAGTGCTATTTATTCCCATGAGAAGAACGAGTAGAATCTGGGTTCCAGTTGGGGTTCAGTGCCCTAACTAAACCTCCCATTGCACTCTTTTTTTCTTTTTATAATTGCCACATTTGTGAGGTGACCCACACACCTTTGTTCCTTCTTCAGGCTGTGATCTTCACAGCATCAAAAGGTCACAGATTAAAGACCTGAAGACTGCCGTTTTCAGAGATTTCCTTCCTGCTTCTCCAAGAGCAGGGGCTGCTCAGCAGCCCCTGTCTCTGGGCTGTGCTGTAAGAGGGAACAGATTTTCAAGTCTTGTTTGTTCAACTTTGAAACTTTTCTTCAATGGGACTCAGGATGTATTTAGCAGGAAACAGTAAAGATGCAGGACAGTTTTGGAGAGGAAACAGGACATTTTAGATATGCGAAAAAAGTAATTACTTATGCTGAAACTGGGTCAAAACACCACAGTGTTTACCACGGCTCTCAGGAAGAATGCCATGGGTTTTCTAATAACAACAAAAATTCAAGATCTCAGCATTGGGTCTCATCCCAAAAAGTAATATGGTTTCAGACCAAATGGAAACTAATCCAGCCTATAAATCATGATGCAGCAAATGCAACATGCTCAGTCCCGAACCCAGTCACTTTTGGTCAGCTAAAGCTGATCTTCCAGACAGCTTTGTTGCGAAGGCAACAAGAGATTGAGCACTAGTCTTCCTCCCTTGTTATTGCTCCCATCACTAATTAAGTTCATTGTTTCAACTGAAGTTAAATTATCTTTTTAATTAATCCAGCTTCACCTTCTAGACACTAGATCTTGTTATGCCTTTCTCTGCAAGGTCAAAGGCCTCTTAGCACCTATCATTTTCTCTCCACCAAGGGACTTTCTACACCAGTCATGTTTTAGTCTTCCTTTAGATACTCTAAGCAGACTGTGGTCTTTAAATTTATCAAGACCAGATATTTTCCTCAGCTCATAAATAATTTTAATGATTCTTTTCCCTACCTTCGCCAATTTTTAAACACCCTTTTCAAATGTGGATGTGAGGTCTGGATGCAGCATTCCAAAGTAAAATTGCCTCCTTACTCCTACTCACTATTTTCCTGATTATTTGTTCAAGGAGTACATTAGCACCTTTGGCTACAACATTGGCAACTCTTGTTTGATTGTGCGTCCACCCAGGCACCTAAATTTATAGATCAAAGGTTGGACTTGACGATCCTGAAGCTCTTTTCCAACCTAAATGATTCTGTGATTCTGTGAAATTCTACTCCCCTCTCCCAGATATGATACCAACTTCCATCAGATAGCTTTGAGGAAATATTAAGAAGTGTTTCCAAAACACGTTACAAATATGTAGTGAAGGCCTCAAGCCTTTTGCAACATATGGAGCAGAAGGCACATGAAAATGTTCCTCAAGCCTTCAATTTCCTTCTCGCTGGCCCACTGCAGCAACCTTTGCCCTATATTTTAATACTGAATCCAGTGTGTTTGACAAAACCCTGGAATGTTCAGTGTATACAGATTTAGGAACTGGAGGATCTGTGAGGAATGAAGTTCATGACAGCTGGATAAAGGAAGATCTGGATCTGTGATCATACAGGAAGAGTTGAAGCCCGTTTTGGGTTTCTGCAGCCTGTGCTCAACTAAGGCTCACAATAGCAAGGACAGGATCAGGATGTCACTCCAAAATCCCATCTTCTCTTAGAAAGGAGCAGAAGTTATATTATTTTTGTGCATGAATAGACACTAAATTACCCGATATGGCAAATGATACAGAGCTGATGTATGGCTTTGTCTAGCTCTGTGGCAGGAAAACAAAAATCAGCTACTTCGGCTCCTCACTTCACACCCAGGTTTTTGCCCTCTGACCATTCACAGGAAACAAAGCCCACCTGCATTTCTGGAAACAGCCAGGCACCCCTTACTGGCTTTGGGCAGCCTGTCCAAGGCTGGTTCTCTTTGCCTGGGTTGGTTCTCTGGGTCACCAACCCAAGCCTGGCAGCTGTTGCACCCACTCATACCACACCAGCACACACCCTCACTGCCATGTTGAAAAATGCCACTCTGAGCCACAGAAGGGACCTCATATTATTTCAAGCACTTTAAACAGAAGAAAACATGATTATGGGTGAGGGTGTCAGGAATACTACTAAAACAGGATCTAGGACTAGGGAAGACTGGAGGCTAGGGTAACACACATGGACGGGAGCAGTCTGATCTCGAGAGGCCACTCAAGTAATTATGAGCCTTCTAATATTACTTGATGGGGGACCCTGAAGCAGATGCCCAGGGACATTTGGTATTTAATTTTTACTCTTTCCAGAGAAAAGGTGCTAACATGACAAGTGGCCATATGCCTTTTCCCCCCACCTCCAAATGTCAACTCTGAACCTTCATTCTGGTACTAGAAAGATGTTCTGGGGTCAACCTGCCTTGTTCAGCCTCACTAGTAACCAAAATTCATGGTCAAACTCCTTCTTTGCTTTTTCACGACCCAGCCCAGGGCTGTCACTGCAGAGAAATGGTGGTAAGTGAGGAAAGCTTTTGGCCAGGCCATCCATCAGTAGCAGTGATATCGGCAGTATAAGAGCCAGAGCAAAGTCCAGCTCACACACTCAGAGTTGTGCTGGCTCAGCAGGACTAAAATGAAAAATAATTATTAAAAAAAAAGAACTTTATTTTGTCTAGGAGTAGCAGCTCCAGCAATCAGTACATTTGGAGAGCAGTCTTGGTAGGTATGGGGGTACATTCTCACAATCTTTTTCTATGTAAAATCATAACACAGAACCTGGCTTTGAGGTCCTCAGCACCTTTTCAGTAAGGCAACATAGTTCTGCACCCCCTTTGACTCTTACAGAGGTTTGAAAACCTGACAGCCCTGCTTCTGGTCCAAGGGCCAAAGTATTCCATTCTTGATTTTTTTTGCTGATAAGAAATAATTGGAAACACCTTCCCTATGAAATACTAGGGGTTTCTAGGGTGTTTTTTCTCCTGGCATCACCCAAAAGAGCGTTTTCATCCTCAGATCCAAGAGTAAGATTTTCACATAGGGGATCTTTATATGCCCCCTGCAAGGCTTCTTGTCTCCAGGAACCACCCTGAGATAGACCCTGAGCTAAGGTGGTGCTGAGAAGGGAGCAGGGCCTCACAGGAGCCCTCTTAAACAGGTGCCACAGGGTTTCAAAGCAACGTGGCCTGCACCAGGCCACCAGCAAGAGCATCAGCAACCAGATGACATTTTCTGCTGGGTCAGCAGCTTGAGACTGGAACACGCTGGTCTAAACCTCCTGTTTTATGGTAACTCTGAGCAATGCAGCTCTGACACACACAGCAGGTATGGGTCATGTGCCAAGCCTTTCAGAAGTGGCACACCAAACATCACCCCAGCAAGAAAAATGGAAAAGAGAAAGGGAAACAAGGAAGGATGCTGACCCTAGCTAAGGCTGAACACTCTGCAACACCAGTTAGCAACAGCTTTTTTTATCCATTTAAGTGCCAACACTTGTAAAATCACAAATAAGGGGGCATTTTAGACAGTAGATGCTTCAAGAGGAAAGATATCCACCCTTCTGTCCACACCTTTTGTTTTTTAAGCCCAGTGTTACTCTGCATAGCTCAATTTGCACTAAGATAGGTATTTGTTTTTGTAAATCACAAGATCCCAGCCCACATGGCCCCAGGGCTAGCAGGGCTGGAGTACCTGGCTACATTAACCCACAGGCAGCCAGGCAGTGACGTGGCCCAGTACTGAGCATGGCATGACAACCCTGCCAAGAAGGGCAAGTGATCCCCACTCCTGGCTAGCCACAGCAACCCAAACCCCAGGCAAGGCTCAGCCTGATCCCTTTTTGCTAAGATCACTTTTCCTCCTGGGGCTGTGTTGCAGTATTCATCCCGTGGTCCTCACAACACCTCCGTCATAAGGAGGAGGCCTCAACGGTCAGGTTTGGAAAACCAAGAGGCAGATTCTTGGCTGGTGCAAGACAGCATAGCTTCACCGGAGGCCAAGGAGCTACCCCAGTTCACCCCAAAAGAAAGTCTGGCACAGAAAGACAAAGAGACACGCTGCAGCCACTCCATGGACGTGGAGGTTGGGCATCATGGATTCCCAGTCCAACGGCGCTGCTGACATAGTGGGAAATCATACCTGGCAATAAGTCTGGCTCCAATGAACTGAGCACTGAAGAGAACCAGTCCTCAGGGTTAGCAAAAGGTTTTCCACTTCCCTTAGTAGCTAAAATTCACTGTCTTTTCCTTTCAGCAGCAGTGCCTTCAGTTTTTGCTGCCCTTCATCTTTGGCCATAGGAGGATGCCAGCAGGCACTCTAAGCCTCTGCCACTCAGCAGTCACATCTGTTGTGGTTAGCATCCTGATATTTGCCTACTCAGGGAACCTGGGTGACACCCTTTAGCTATGGTGTGAAGGGCAAGCAAAACAGTGATAATTCCCACAGGGACTCAGTTCCTCAGACTTTCATCATGAAAACCTCATGTGTGCCCATGAGGAGCCTGTGTTGGTAGGTAGAAGCCCTAGTTTTACAGATCATCAGAAGGTGTAGTGAAGGGAGTTGCAGAAAAAGCAAACAATGCAGCAGAGCAGGCACTTCAGCTGGAGACCTTCCTTGCAGCCATCAGGCGTGCCACCTGTACCAGGGACATTTCCATAGCTTTTAATGTAGCTTAAAAATTGTGTTGGAGACAAAGGAAAAGGCACACTCTACAGAAAAAAAAATCCTAAAATGATACCCTTTTATTTGTAAAGCTCTGATGAAACAACTTTCCAAATGATGTCCCGCTTAAAAACCAATGAAAACCAACCTAACTATGCATCAGTCACACTATACAGATTGCATCCTACATTTTCAAGATGCCTAGATATCTTCTGTAGTATTTACATATGTATCAGTTAGGTAGTAAAGTTTCATTGCAATTTGTTTCTTTCCACCACACACTTATTCAATGGCAAAAAAAAACCCTTGGGGATGCATTTGCATTTTTGTACAACACTTCGGAGCAAATGGCTAGAGCAATTTTCCTGAGAGAAGGCTTGTTCTTTGAAACTCTTGGTTTAACAACTGGAAAAACAGAAAGTGGATGCATTTTTCTTGCGCTAAAAAGCCTAAGGATGCCTAGTTAAGTTTTTCTTTTAAATTATTTACGTACCATTAAGTTAAAATGTTTACATTCATTCATTCGTATAAAAACCGTTGTTAAATCTTATGCAAATGATTTAACACTGATTGCTGCAACGCAAATTGCACTTCTTTAAAAAAATTATTGTATATATGGAAGAAAAATATCTGATTGCTACCCTGTTTACAAATTTTGACTGACTCTACAGTTCAGCCAGGAAATATGGACTTTCATAAATCTCAGTCACAGTGTACTTTAAAAGTTATATCGCAGTCTTGAAAAGTGAGTAAATATTTTAAACCAAAAAACACCAATCCCAAAATCTCCTTAACCAGCTGGACCTTGTGGGACTTGTACCAAAAGTTGTGATTTCTTCCAGGGACATAGCTGGGCTCTGAAGAGCAGAGCAAGGCACGCTGAAAATGGAGAGCACAGAAGGAGAGGTCTGACGGGGCGAAGACATCAAACGTTCAGTGCGAGAAGTCTGCGTCAACTTAAGCTGTAAGCACTTCTGACACTCATTAAAAAGTATCTCACTATATCTGGTAATTAAAATCTTTGCTACTCCCTCCCCGACACTGACAACTTCCACCAAATTCTTAGGGGAAAAGGTGAAGAGAGAGTGAAAACAACTATAAAATCAGAAAGGCAGCACTGCTGGGTAAGTCGAGGATGTATTTCTGGAATCTATTGATAGGTGTGGGTTTGTCTCTTCTTTTTGTTGTTGTTTTTTCTTTTTCTTTTCCTTTTCTTTTTTTTTTTTTTTTCTTTTTGAAGGGATTTTTTGAGAGTGTAAGGCTGCATTAGCTATCCCCGGTGGTCATTTGTTTTCCCTACATTTTTCTTGCATAGATGAGGAACTGGATGCTTCGGCAAAGCCTCTTTCGGAAGTAGAAAAACCCCTCTGCCACCAAGGCTCAAAAACTGTTTCAGAGGAGTGGTCTTTGCCAGCACTCTCACTGCCGCTGCGACTGCTCCACAGAGGAAACTGTGCGCAGATGCCCGGGGGCTGCCAGGATCCAGCTTCCCCCACACCAGGTCATGCCAGAGCCAGGGCACACCAGGGATCCTGTCTCACGGACGCTGTCACTTCGGCCGTGGAGGTCAGGCTGACTCCCGTGTACAGCCCGTCCTGACCTGAATACTTAAGGTTGCTGCTTTCGGGACTGGTGCTCTCTCCTGGGCCAGACATCACCGATGAGCTCGCCTGCAGGGAGGGGGAGAACAAAGATTGTTTCAATGAGCAGGTGAGCTTTGCACACACGGGGGTCTGAGTGAGAGCACAGCGGGCCTGAAGCACAGCCATCATCATAGGATTTCTGTTCAAAAGCAGGGTTTGTCCTCTGCTCACCCCTGTGCCTTGAAATCCTGAAAAGAAAATGTCTCGGCATGAGCCCAATAGCCCAGCCTTGTTGATGGGAGTTTGGAGATGATGTTTGCTGATGTCTGTGTTTGGAGAGATGGAAACAAAACCATGTGATGTGCAGAAAACTTGGAAATCAACTCTTGATGAAGAAGGAAATGTGCGTGTGCCCCAGTGCCCCCTACTGAAGAGACACAGGTGCCAACATCAAAAACATGATCTGGGAGTGATGGCAGCTCTAGTTTTTCCTCCCCATGGGAGAAGCCCGATACATCCCAATTCTGCAGAAGCAGATATGGAGCACCTCCTGGAAAGCAGCTTTCTTTGGGTTCTTCAGCCCTTGAAATGCTTAAAATCATTCCTGGCCCTTCAAAACACCAGCCAAAACCACTTTATCCCTGTAGGACTGGCCACTAAAAGAGATGCTCCTTCAATCTCCAGTGGAGAAACGCTATGCCTTCGAAGAAGGAACATTTTTGTTCTGCTGCCTGCACAAGACAATAGGCAGGGGAGCCCTGGTAGGCACAGAGATGAACCTCTGAACCACACTGGAATCAGTCCATTATTTTAACAGAGAGTTAAAAAGACAAAAGAACAATCATTTTTTCCATGAGGCTGAACAGATCTGTTAAAGAGGAAAAATTCACAGTGCCAGACAGAGAAGGGGCAACATTTTCACCTGATAGAGGAAATGTTTAAGAGCTGACTTCATGCAAAATTAACTCTTGGATATGTCAACTTTAAAACCTTAATTTACTTGTTAATGGATAGTCTTTGGATGAAATTCCTTAAAAAAAAAAAAAAAAAAGGCTATCCTAAACTGTGACTGCAGAAGCTTCCTGCCTGCTGTTTAAGTACGAAGTATACATATTTAATCATTTTAGAAGAGTAGAGCTCTTGGCTCTCCTGGAGCTGTGCCAAGCTAGCAGTCCTGACATAGGAAAAGCAAGGCTTCATTTATTCAAAGGTAATTTCCAAATGGTATTGGTGCAGGGCTCTTGTTGCCGTGCTTAACCCAGGGAAAACCTCACCTTCTGAAAGAGACTACTCGCTGCTAGCAATCATTTTTGTCTGAAATAACCTGGGCTCCAATATTTTCTTAACCTTTCATTAAAATTATTGACCACCACTATTCTCCCACTCAGTTATCAACCCTGATCCTGCTCCATTAGTCACTACCCAGAAATGCAGAGAAGGAAGGGGAAAAAAAAACATATCTGTCCCCCAAAACCCGCTGAAACAGCTCAAATCCTAAGAAGTAAGTTTTATCACTCTCTTGAACATACGGTTGCCAATCAGTGACAACAAATCTCTGTATCCTCTTTCACTGTGACTGTGCATGGAGAATTCAGTGAGGCAGATTCCATGCTAACCTTTGTGTACAGCCCTGATCTTGCGTCAGCCTAGCTTTTCAAAGACTTCCTTTTATTTCTAACATCCCAAACAGATTTCTGTTAGCACAAAATACATAATTTTTAACATCTTCAGTCTCCCCACAGTAGAAGAAGGGTTTAAATTAGTGTTGAGCAGTGTTTGCTCAGCCTGAGCTAAAAATACTAGGAGCTGCTTTGAAAGGCTCCCATTTGCCCATATTTGCCACTGCTGTTCTGGTAGGCAAATATCTTATCAGTACCTGTTTTTTCCGGGCTTGGAAAGTGTAATTCTGATTCAGCCCTACAAAGGTGGGGTGCAAGGACCCACAGTTTCCATATGGGGTTGTCAGGTACCCCTCCCTTGGACACCCCAGAAGGGAGGACATGGAGGCATGTCCTGTTTGAAGACTGCCCATCCCTGTCTGTCCAAGGCCAGATTCTGGCTTTGTTGAGCCAGGACGGGCAGGACCTGGGCAGGACTGCCAGGCCTGGAAACCCCACCCCGGTAATGTCATGACAAATCCAGGCAGCTTGGGCAGCTCCCAAAGTGAGACATGGAAAACAAACTTTAGCTCATGAAAAGGACGTGACGGAACCACAGTTCTGTTCCTGTGCCTCCCTGCCTTTACTCTTACTTTTCCAGCTTTAAGGGCTGAAAGATGACAGAAGTTGCACTCAATGAGAGGACTTTTTTTCAGCTGAAATAAATAAGCTGAACAATGCTGATGAAGTCAATGCGGTCTAATTCACAGCTACTGGCTCTATCTGAAAGCTAATGCCTTTATTTTTATTGGTGAAATCTGATAATAGCATATATAATCAACTGAAGGTCAGCTTCCAGAGGAAAAAATTAATGAAGCCCACTGGGAAAAGCCTGCCTCCCAAACAAACAGAGAGTTTGTGTTTGTAACTGCAAAGGTTCTTCTTTTTACCCAAATCAGGAGAAGCTGGTCGTGAGTCAGCCCGCAGGCGGGTTGTCTGTATCAGAGGTGGCCTTTCTGCAGGGGACCTGCCCACCATGTGCAGAGGAAGATCTCTGCCAGAGCCACAGAGATGACTAGATGGTACCCAAACCTGCCGTCAGCACCTTAGAGGCAAATGTACCCCCACTAAAGCTGCTCCAGACCAAAACCAGGCTGCTCAGGCTGCACTTGCCAGCACTCAGGGAACAGCAACAGCAGCTCTGGCTGAAAGGCTCCTGCTTGCTTCCACCCACTCCTTCCAGCACCGTCTGCCCACCACAGAGAGCAGGGAGAGGGGATGGACACCTTCCCCTCTGGCCTTCTCCCACACCTCCACACCAAAGAGGGAAATGCGCTGGGCAAAGACAGCTGGAGGGGGTGGCGAAGGGCCTTGATCTAGACCTTTGGTCTATCAGATAGACCTTTGCTCTATCCACCTGACATGCTCAAAACGCTCCATGAATTTTGGACATCACACTAAATGGGCAATAAGCTGAGTCTCAGCTGAGTCTCTTCCTCCTCAGCCTAGTTTACTTTCGCACCATTTAAATGATATCTACAGTCAGTTAAAATACACTTGCAAAGAATTCTTTCGCACACAAAATGTTGTGGCAAACTGGTGGAGTCCTTAATTTTCCAGCCTCAGTTTGGCTCAGTGGAGCCTTAATTTTCCTGCAATAACTTCCATCCCCACAAAGAGCACGTTTTCCCAACACTGTCATTCCCTGGAATCTGAAGAGCAAGTCTTGGCACTGTAAAATGACAGCTTTTTTTACTGATGTAATGACCTTCTTAGTACACAAAGTTGTCATTTCTTGCTAGTCCAATTGATCCTTTTGTTTATACTGCAGACGTGTAAGTTTACATGTCTGCTAATCTCTCCTTTGTATTATAGCAACATAAATCTGTGGCTAATACTTCATTAATTTCCTAAGGGAGGCAACTTCCAGCATGGCTTGGAAAACTGATGACCCACTGCTGTCAAGGGCCGTATGAGTAACTGGCTTTATTGCTTTGGCAATAAAACAAAACCAAGCAAAAGGTATGCATCCATATGCATATAGAATTTGGGGATAGAAGCAAAAATGCTTCTCCTTGCTTTTCTACACTGAAGCAAAAAAGCTGGATTGCTTCCTTCTGTTTGATATAAAAATGAACTGCTCTCTCTTGGATACATATACACAGAGTAAAGAAAATGACTCAATGTCAAAGAAAAAGACTCCAGGTATGAAACTGAGTGGTGAGAAGAAAGTAGCTTCCCATTTCGTCCAGGAGCAAGGTCTGATGCAGAAGAGGTAGGAGACCGAGAAAGATTTTAACTACGGTCTAGAGTATCAATCTCCTAGCATACTGCCCTGTCTGCCACACTCTTTGGTATTTTAGGTTGCCACGTTCCTCATGCCTCCTGTTGATCTTATTCCACCTGGTTTAGATAAATATTTACTCATACCAGGACTGAGGCACCGTGTTCCCATTTTCCAGGTGAAAGTCCTACCAACCACGCTGGTGAGCCTTTCTCATGGAAACTCTGTCCCAATGCCTACAAAATTATTCCATACAACTGGAATATTATCATCAGATAATCTGATGGACCTGGACATTCAACTTCGCAATATAGAGGTGGTTAGCATATTATTTTAAGAGGCTGAATCTCCAGTTTATCCAGACTCTGGGACGTACTCTATGTAGACTGATTTCCCTGTAGCCAGCATGAATGTTCTACCAATTTACTGCCTAAACAGGAGCAAACAACACCACCGCTAACCAGCTCACGAATCTTCTTCTGACAGAAAAAAAGAGAAAGCAAATACAGGAGAAGCCATTCATCTAATCCAGCCCCATTTGTCCAACATTTTGGAGACAGTTAAAACTGCATTTCCTGCGAGCTCACCACATGCCAAGGCCATCTCAGTCAGCTCTCTCATTTCCCACCCTACAAACTAAAGAGCCAGTCCTGAACCACCTCTCAAGGTAACCTCCAAGGGAAGTAAGCGCTAGTTCTACTTCCTAAGTTTTTCTGTGGTGTGAGATAATGGTCCTTCTGAGAAAACTCCAAGCTGGAGGCAAAGGACACAGGAGAGTCTTCTGAAAGAAGAGTTCCCCTGGGGCTGCTGAGCTTTTCCTGACATCAGTTGTGGCTCAAGAAGCCTCCATGTCCTGCCATAAAAAGCAGATTTTACAGCGGGTTTCATACTGCCTTTATCCTAATAAGGGAATAAAGTCCTTCTGGTTATCACACTTGCTGGAGCCCCTGCATGGAAACGGATGGGTTCGCACTGCAGACCATGCTCTTCATTTAGCAGTTTGTTTGGTGGAGCTTTTCCCTGTAGCGTTTCAGCAGCATCAAAGGGAAAGCAGGTATAGATGCAGATGTAGGCTGTCTGAAACCTTCAAATCTTCTTTTTATGGGGATGTAAGGCAACTTCATATATCATGCAGCTGGACCCTTTCCATATTAGTAACACAGGACACCCAGTACTTATACTGCTTAGGAAAACACATATAGGCCTAAATCCTAGATCCAGATGTGAATTTGGCAAATAGTCCCTTTACAATGGGACAACGAATATCTCTGATCCAAACACTTCTACATTTTGGGATGTTTGAAATCAACTTTGCCCCTACGGCAATTCATTAATCGTATCTCTTGAATGTTTAAACTTCAGCTAGAATGTAAAATCAACATTTAAGGTTCTTGCTAATTTGTCTCAGAATTGGCATCATATAAGATTCCCTTCATGAAATGGATAGTCTCAAAGACATTGCCAAGAGTAATTGCTGCCCTCCTCTATTTCTGCCCTCCCTTCTTTATTTTACTTTAAAAGAGATAAAGAAAGGTAGGGCAAAAAGTGAATGTTACTGACACAAATGAATTCTGCTGAATTTCATTTCCATTAGATTTCTACATAACTGGAAACTTTTTTGGCAGCCTCCCACGAAAGACATAATAAATTGCTTTTGTACCAGTAGAGGAATTCATTTTCTCTGTTTCATTTAGCAACAACATCACTGTGAATTTCACAAAACAGTTTCTAAAACGTCATCAGATTTCTCTGCCTAATGTCAATTTGGCATTTTCCCCCTCTTCACAGAATAAAGGCTAGAGAAGCAAAAACAGAGCAAAACAAAAACAAGTTGCCATGCCTGTTGTGTAATGCACAGGTTCGCTATTCAAGCAGGTACCTGTTTTTTGGCAACATCACCAGCACCAGTGTCAGGGATCAACATCGGTCTTGTCAAAATGACCAAAGATTACAGAACCCGGATTCATCCATCTGAGGGTTTGTTTTTTCCCTCCTGACATGAGCTGGAGAAGTTTATTCTCCTTGTGCAAAGCCATTCCCTATTCTAGAAATAATTACAAATCTTTGATCTATCAGTGGATCAAGTCAAAAGGAAAAAGAAAAAATAATCAAGGAAAACAGAAGTCTAGCAGAGCATATTTGCTTCAGCATGTGATCAGATTACATTACATTACATTACATTACAAGGCTGCCTTGCTCTAAAATGCTTCACTTCACTTAAAAGGGCTTTATGAGTGCTCAGTCCCTTCCATAGGATTTAGACTCTTTAGAAATTATTTTGCATCCTAATACAACACTTTGCATCTAGTGATCATGTTCCCAAATTATGTCTGAGACAACAGGAGCCAGTCTTAACAGCCACCACTTTCTACTTTAAACTTCCAGTCTCCCGAGTCCTCATCCCTTTGAATTACAGATGCTTGGGCAAAGACAGGAGCCAGAGTGAAGGATGTGGCCATGCCCGTGACATATCCTGACAACTGCTCCCCTGCAAATCTTCTTTTCATTTACATACATCTGGGGCTGGGGCACAGGGGTGGGAGATCAGTAGCCTTTCAGATATTTTGGGATGCAGTCAGAGGGATGTCCATACGTCTGGTTGCCGCTGCAACTTCCTCTCTTCAGTGCTTGTCACAGCCCCTCTCCATGACTTCCTTTCACTGAAATTTTTCACGAGGGGGTATTTGCAAGTGCTTTGCATATGCAAGGCACATCTGATCAAATCATGGTGGGGAAAAGGCTGTGTAGATGTTACCATGCTCCCTGCTGGATATAAGGGGACAGATTTTCCCAGCTGTTGCACAGGTGTCCTCTCCCAGTCTGGTCTACTATGGAACAATCAGGGAGAATTGAAGTTTTGTCAGTGGGGATGCCATCATGTAACTAAGAGCAGCCTCAGGGTCCCTCCTGTGAGTTGGTCCTAGCTGCTAACAGCTCTCAAGGTGTCCTAGCCCTCAATTCATACCACTACACCCCTCTCCTCTGGTACCCACACAACTCCATCTGGCAAAACCATATTAAAAATTGTACTACTAAAATTATAACGTAAAGATTATTAATAACATGTTGGATGTGCCCTTCTAGGGAGAAATACTACAGAAAGGAAGTCAGGTTTTAGCCAGCCAAAAAGGCAGCAGCATAGTGGAAATGAGATCTCATCTATATGGCCTCTCCATGCCCGAGCAGCACATGGCTGTTCTGCCTCAGTCTCAGCTGGGATTGTGCATCCATTTCTATCCGTTACATAGATCTCACCACATTGCTCAGGATCACAAGCACTGGTTAAAATAATGCAAGGAAAATTGAAGGGAAGTTTGGCTATGTTTTTTTCCTTTGCAAATATCAAGGGAGAGCCTAAAACAGTGCAGAGTAGTTCCTTGGGGGAGTCTGAAACCCAATTCTGAAAAAACTGCAATGGTTCACTTTTCAGTTAGTGTTTCTCTTTTTTTAATGTGATCTGCTTATTCTACTGAATTGACAGGGTTTTCTCATGCCAAAGACAAGCCCTTTTAGTACAATTCTAGTACTCACAGGATCCAAACCCAAAACCCTGTGCCTCTGAAAATGGGTGGCCCTGTCAGTCCACAAACAATCACATTTGCTAAAAACGGGGTTTTCCTTCCCTTGTAAAATGAAACTTTGTACATCAGAAATTAAACTATTGAAAAGGATTTGGATGTTGGGAACACCAGGACATACTGAAAAATAACTACTATAAACAATGTCTTTTTTTCTTTAATAAAGGACTAAAGAAAGACACATTAGGAAAGTTTCTCAAAGAAATGATGTGGCAGATTAAGGGATACAGAAGGCTGATAAGTGAGTGTGGATATGGATAGGTAGAGCCAAGGGGTTAGAAATTAATCTGCATTAAGATTCACAATTTTAGCAGTAGTATTTATCACACATGCTGAGTGAAGAAAGGAAGTTTGAGATGGTTGGAGTACATGATGTAAAATAAGGATCAAAACTAAAGCAGGGGATGATCAGCACTCCTCGGGTGCTCCTCTGGAGCTTGGTGCTGCCAGATGTTGAGCATCTGGCCCCTAAAGAACCCTCTGCAGGCAGATGGCTGAACCCCCATGCACTGCAATCAGCAGGGTGCTCCAGCCTGGTTTTGGATCAGGGTTTAATTGCCCATTTTAGTTTAAAACAAAAGCTTCTATGATTTACTTTGTACAGCAGGATAATGTTTTTCTGGNGAAAGGATCTGTTGGGCATGTTTTATTGTCTTCTGTCCAAAAGAAAACCTTTGAAATGAAAGAACCTGCATATTTTAAAACAAAGTATCTGCGGTTAAGCTGCGGCTGACAATCATAAAAATTATATAGATCTTAATCAAGAAGGTTTGCAAAGTACTTCAGCTTGTCGTTCTGTTTACAGCTATATGTAATATACTCCGAAAATCTTGTTCTAATATCAGCTAACAAAACTGGAAAGTTTGTTTAGATTATTGTGCTGCTAGATAAGATAAAAGCTGTGATAACATTGCCCAGTGATCAGCCTGCTGGCAGATACAGACACTTACCCCGGAGGCTGCAGTCTGTGCACCGGGAGAAGCAGTTTTGCTACAGTCATCTGAGTTGGTAGAAGACGTGGACGTTGGAGTCATTGGAACTGCAGTAGTACTGTTACCTGAAAGATTCGGAACTGGTGTTAAAGAGAAATATTTTCCAGACAGAGAAGGAAAAACAAAACAAAAACAAACAAAAAACCCACAAACAAACAAACAAAAATAAGTAACAACTACAAACTATTGCAGCTACACTTTCTTATATTTTATATTTACCAGAGCATGCCTTTGATTTATTTATATTCTTAGGTTTTCGCTTCCTCGTCTGAATTCCTTCTTTTTTCATCGCAAGGGGCCGAGGAACCTGAAAAAATTAAATTTCCACACCAATCACAGAGTTGCATATGTACTCTATATCAAAAATCAAAATATGCTACAAGACCAGATGTGATGTTGCAAATGTCTGTACAGCAAGACAATTTTTTCTGTGTCACGGTACTAATTCTAAAAAATGTTTGCATTTTATTTGGGCAAAACAACAGTTTGATTCAAGGGAAGTTGTAGCTGAATTAAAAAAGTAGGGAAACTTTTATTCCCTATGCAAACTTGATAGTTTTTTCAACCCTTCAATCGATCCACAGGAAAACAGCACAGAATTAGGGAAAACCATCATCATTTGGCAATAAGCCATAAGAAATTAAATTGGATGAGGTATATCTGATCATTGATTTATTATTCCAGTCAGTTAGGAATTATCTCCAGTGCCTGATTTTGGAAAGAAAGAATGCATATGACAAAAAAAATCATCCTCATCCTGTGGACCAGCCATGCAAACCAGACCATCACAAGGAAACAACTTAGGATGTTTAGAAGGTTTAGAATAGAAGAATTGACTTAGTATTTGTTTCTATCAGCAGTTCTGCCCATAATACAGCTTTATGGGACCTAAATTTGTATTTATAGGGATAAATTTATATTTAAATGTGCTCAAAAATCATCTTTGTGTTCATCACAATGATAATCATGCTACAAAAACACTGGCTTAAAATATATTTTAACACCTGTTTGAGGAAAGACAATTCATGTGTTTTCTATCATTATAATATTTAAACCTGTCACATAATTTACATTTGATTGAAGGCTAGACCATTTCTCTATCATTCCTAATGCCCTTGTCCTTCAAACACTTATTCTTGACTGTAACGAAATCCACAGCGGTCTCACCCAAAAGACGCTCCATCACATTCAGGACAGAGCTTTTTCTTTATTATTGCCCAGGAAAGGCTGCAATTGCGTTTAAAGTTTTTCTGGCATAGCTATGGCTTGAATTACACTTGAAGTTTTGCTGGCATTGCTATGTACATCCATGAAAAACTCTCTCATTTAAGGTCTAGGGATTTTTTTCCCCACTAAAGAGCTGGTTTAAATCCCAGTGGCAAAAACACCACTGCTGCTCATCCAGAAGTGGTTTGTTTATACACATCTGTTGAGAGAGCTACAGTGGCAAACACAGCTAGTCAAAAGCATAGCAAGCTGAAGTGGTGAAATAATTTTCTAATGTCACACATTTTCCTGTTGTTCCATGCATTTCGCTCGTCGCTTTCTTGAGGACCACCCCTTCCCCAAAGCAGCAGCAGAGCTGGCAGGGGATCTCCCTTGGTGAAACAGCCACATACCCCATGGAGCTTCATGTAGAGGCCGCAGGCATTGCAGACAGGCTCGCCCTCGGCGTTCCTGCGCCACAGGGTGGTGGTCGTGGTGTGGCAGTTGGCACAGGACAAGCCCATCCGCCGCGACGAAGGCTGGAAGCAAGCACAGGCAAACACGGGTATAAACAGGCAGGCAGGAGAGAATTATTTATGTCTTCATGGTTCGTAAAACATCTTTTAACACATGGCAGGGATGGTAGGAACCTTTTTTTATAGTATCTGTCAGCAACAGGCCAGAATTAGAACAGAATTATCCTCATATCAGGGAGTGGAAAGATGGCGTGAAGAGGTACCGAATGTCTTTCAACCCTGGACAGTCACAGCGGAGGCAAAATTCTCATCTGGGAGCAGGTGACCAGGAGAAGCCTGTTCAGACCAGGCACTCGTTCTTTTTCCAGCAGGACAGCTAGGAAATATCTCCATTACAGCTCCATTGAGCTGAAGAGAAAGCACAACTCCCATGCTGCCTCTCCAGCCAGTTCAATGCCCTCTCCCCTGTATGGTGGGTGATGAGGCAGCTCTGATCCTGACACCGATACTCCTGACTCATCGGAAAAATCAGCCACTTTAATCACCTGTCCTCGGTGGCACCACATCTGGGAAAACTTACCTAGGCATTCCATGGCTAACACATACAACAGCATTACTTTCATAAGAAGATCTTTTCATCATCACCCATTTTATCGTCATACAAAAAACAACATGCCTTGGGAGCGTGTTTTACAGAGCAGAGCCTCCCTCGCCCAGCAGAAAAGCTGGTAGGTGACAACAAGGTTCCCGCTGCAAACAAGCCATTTATGACACTCTTCCGTGGAGTTTGGAGCCAAGATGAAGCAACTCTGTATCAGAAATAACCGTATAACCCAGAGCTTTATGGCTACAGGCTGTATATCATAAGTGACGGCAGTCCTCATAAACATGTGAAATGAAGGTGAATGGGTTATAAAAGTCCCTGTAACAAGTGATCTCTTTTACGTTCTTCACAAGCAAAGAATTCCAGCTACATCATAAATCTAGTCTTTTTCAAAGTATCGCATTGTCAAAAAAATATAAAAAAAATCTGTGCCTGGCTCTGTGTCTGGCAGCTGAACAAGTTTACACGGAGAAGTCAGTTTTAGAGGATTGCATTAATCTTATTCTGACTATAAAGTGCCCATAACTGAAATTACTAACTTAAGGGTACAATGCCCTTCCTCTTGAATCATTTACTGCTGGGTTGTTAGACGTAACTGGGTCACCTTTGATACCACAGGGCTGCCTGCCACTGGGGAAACCGATAAAAATGTTATGAGAGTGAAGAATATTCCAGAGTAATAACTGAGTTTCTTGAATATTGTCTGTTTCAGTGTCTTTAGCAGTAAGCCATTATTTTACACCACAGCTCAGAAAGAGCCCCAGATTAAATACAAATTTTGTAATCTTGAATCAGTAATCCATTATTAACTGCGCAGGAAAAAACAGCAAACCACCCAGCCAAGTGTCATAGAGGCTGAAGTACACAAATATAATTTTTATTCTTAAAAATCCAAGTATCATGAAAACAGGAGTTTTGACCTAGTTATTAAATGTGTACGCACAGAGCGCTCAAATTGCGCGCTCGACTCAATACGTATTTTCCATGATCACATTGAATAAAAGAAAACTGTCCGTAACACCTAACAGATATGCTTCATTTTCTTTCTCTGCAAGTGAAATGCTGTCAGCTGTTTCATTCTGTTAAATCTTGCTCTTTCCTATGCAGCCTGGTCTAAACCTTCATACATTTTATTTCAATAGCTTTTGCTCATTCCTGTTTCCAAACAGACACGGAGTTATGGCATGTTTTGAAGCTAAAATGACTTTTCTGATGCAGGAATTTTATCGGAAACTTTGAGGCAATCTAAACATGTTTAGCGTTTTCAAAACATTTTCCCTTCTCACCTACATATTTCCAACTCTATGAACACACAGTCACAGTTGATTTATAGTTATGGCCAGGGTACTCGGTAGGGATTGTTACGCAGAGCTATTTCAGAGTTATTTCGCTGAGGTGTCAGACTGAAATCGGGCTATAGTTTGACTCTGCTTTAGTTTTCTCACCCCCACCCCTCCATCAAAAAAACACCCAACAAAACAACAACAAAAACCACAAAAATGCTGGAACCGGGTGCCAATTACTTGAAATCTGCCCTGGGGCAGAGTGCCACAGCAAGTCGGGCTCTGAGGCTTGAGACAATTGGCAGATCTGGCCCCTCGGCTGCATCTGTCCTCGCTAATGAGATAACACCTTGTGTCATGAAATTTACCGGACAACCAGCTAGAAAAAACAGGCACCTAGCAGCAATAAACCTCTGTTTTAAAGTAAAATCAACTCTTTCGCTTAAAGAAAGGTCTCTAAGCAGAGGTGGGTTGGTTCCCAAGCGCTTACTGTCTGCTCTGATCATGGTGTGTTTGGGTCTTGTTTCCCCTCACTCCCAAAAGGGCACTAAATTCAAACGGTTGTGAAATAAAGAACAGTAGGTGTTTTAGCCCAAGGAAAACAGGCATGGAGCAAAGCAGCTGGCATGATTGAAAGGGGCTTGAAAGGCTGATGGGTTTGATACACTGTCTCCACACACAAGGGTCCAAACTTCAGCTTGGATTATAGCTGTGTGATTTATTGTGGCTCGCCCGGTAACAACCATTACTGGAGAGCGTATTCTTTCTGTCCGCTGACCTCCACCCAGATTTGCTAAACATAATGTGCAGTTCCCACTTGTTAAATTTTCTCCTTGCCTATTCAGTGCCAGCCTGAGTTATAAACAGGGGTTCTGGTTTGTACTATTTATTTCCCCCCCTAGTTTTAGGAGTATATTTTTAGAAAAATTGCCGCTCATTTCTTAGGAGTAAAACAAAACAAAGGCTATTATCATTGTTTAAACAATTGGTTTTCTTTGAATTATATACAAAACTTGCTTACATTCCCAAGGATCGAGCTCCGAGCAAACAAAGCAGGTCTGGAGAAATTCCTAGCCCTCTGAACAAACATTTTCCAACCTTGGTTTCTTTTTTTTTTTTTTCTTTTTTTCTTTTTTTTTCTGATGAAAATGTCCAACATCACCAGCACAAATTTCTTCCAAGCCACTGAATGCCCCTCACAGATGGAGTTCATAGCTCGAAAAGCCAGGCTGACCCAAGCCTGGTATGCAGCTCACAAGGGGACAGAGAGAGATTTTGCCAGATCAGAGCCTGGAAGTGGGTCCAAAGCGGTTCCCAAAAGGCTGCCAGCCCTGTCAACCCTCATTGTGACCAGTTTGGCCTGCAAACCTAGTTAAGAGCCCCACTAGTTTGGCAGCCAAGAGGATCACCAGGCTAATACACTGGTTGTTCTCCCCCATCCTTGCCCCAAATCTCTCCCCGGCTAGCGCTGACTGGGGTTCCTTGGGATGCAGCTCCTCTGCCACCCCTCCTCCCCTCCCTCCCGACTCACCACTCTCTTTTGGGGCTTGATGAGGGGCCGGCTGAGGCCGTTCATTTTGGTGTAGAGCCCGCAGGCGTTGCACAGGTAGTTGCCGGTGCCGTCCCTCCTCCACAGCGGGGTCTGGATGGAGCCGCAGTTGACGCACTCCCGGCTCTCGGACAGGTCCTCCAGCAGCTCTAGGGGCAGGAGCAGAGGGGAGAGGCGGTGGGGCACGGCCACAGGCGGCCGCGGAGCCCGGCGCAGCCCCGCCGCGCCGAAACGCGGGCCACGGGCGAGAGAGCAACCGGCCCTCGGAAAAGCAATTCCCCGAGAGTGACGGCGGCCACGCGGTNCCCCCAGGATGTGTGCGGGCACTCGGTGATTTTTTTTTTTTTTTTTTTTTTTTTACAAAATCCCTGTTTTCATCTTTTCCTTTCTTGAGTTGTTGTTTGTTGGGGTTTTTTTTTTCCATTTATTTAAATGTGCCAGACCCGCTGCCGGCTCCGGCGGAGCCCTCGCTCTCCGAGCCGGAGCAGAGCCGGTGCGCCCCCGACAGCGGCCGCCGAAGGGCTCAGCCCCGGCCCGCCCTGCACTCCCGTCGGGATTTGACCCTGGGGAAATTCGGCGGGGGTCCGCTCGAGGGGCAAAACCCCCTCCCTGGTGTCCACAGGACGGAAAGGGAGGCGCACGTGCCCTCAGAAGGGAGCAGAGTTGCTGTCAGAATAGCCACCTCCAGAGCCACCCTGGGAGCTGGACATAAGGAGCCGCCGTTTTGCCCAATATTCCCCAGGGTCGAAGCTTGGCAAGAACTTTTCTACCCTAACTCTTATTTTAAATGCTTCATAACTAGTAAAAGCTTCAGGTTTAGAGGCAGCGTTCGGGGCCTTGGTATGCCAAGGCAGCGACGGGCAGCGGCCGCCTTGTCTCGGCTATTTGGTCAAATTACTGCTGGTTTGTAGGAAACAGAGGAAATGGAAAAATAAGCGGTATTGTGCCTCCTGCTTTCATAGTTAATGAGCACTGAGAGGAAAAAAAGGTCTAAATGCAGGGCCAAAAAGAAAAAAAAAAAAAAAAAAGAGAGAGAGAGAGAACCCACCTATAAAAGCTAATACTTTCACCTATGCGAATCCTTGCTCTGATTCACCTCTCTGTATTTCGGATAAGGGGGAATAAATACTTATTTTACATAGATTGTGCCACTTTGTGCAGAAACAGTAAAAGTAGATGTTTGGGTTTTTGCAGCAGCTTTGGAGTCGAGTCTGGGAGTGTATGTTTTAGACTCAGAGCTTCGTCACTGATTTTTTTTTTTTTCCCTCCCTCCGCTACCTGCCTAAATTCATCATTGGGTTATTCTCTTACGTTCCACCGTACAGCGAAAGAGAGCTCGTAAAGGACGAGCAGCTTTGGAGACTGGGGGCTGCTGTGCAGCGGTGACACGGCGGGCATTGAGCTGAGAAAGAAACGGCCTTTTGGCCCGCACCCACCCAAATACGCTCCTCTCCTCCCTTCATTTGCGAGTTATTAGGCGCTAAAGAAGAACGGGGACACGGCAGAGTCCAGAGAGCACAGTTCAACTTACGCTTCAACTTGTCAGCTCCTAGCTCTTACCACATCGCTGAGATTTATTAATCTTTGCACTAAAAGTACCATTGAAGACTGTAACCAGAAAAATGCTTAGGACGTCAAGGACGCTGGAACTTAGACAGCAATTTGTTTCGGCTATTTATTTTATAGCATTGCCTTAGTGCCTGCAGAAAGAAATTCTGCTGTGACAATATTTCTCGGGCATTTTCAAATATTTTTTCCCCTTAGAGAGTAAGTAATACACTTATCCCCAAGGAAAATAAAATAAAGTTTTAATTTTAGATACTCTTTTCGCATCTCTACAAGTAACTTTAAGAAAGCTTGATCAAACTGTCTAATACTTAGCCCTAAAAATACGTATTTCGGCTACGATTTTCCTACAATTTTGAAACGGGAGAACGCGTAGCTTCGGCTTTGCTGCCGCGTTTTGCCTCGCAGGAATAGAAAACTCGCCTGGCCCAGGAGCTCCGGGCTGCTTCGTCCCGCGTTACACCGCGATGCGACTGCCCCGCCGCCCGTTCTTTCCCTCACGGAAAGGCTAATCTCTACCTCTCCGGCCCCCAGCACTGGTGGGAGGGAGGCACAAGGGCGGGAGAGACCCGCTGGAGCCGGGGAAGCCGCTGTGCTCCTCGGCTGCCTTGAAACTCATGCCCCAACCTCCTCCAGCGCCCGGCTCCTTCACTTCTCTGCTCCTTCTTACTCATCCCTCTCCTCTCCCTGCTGGGAGATTTTCCAATCCCACGTCTCTCCCGACAAAATAAAAAAAAATAAAAAAAATTAAAAAAAATTTAAAAAGCAACAACAAAAGAACACAACTGATTTTTTTTTCTCCTCCATCACCTAGTTTCACACTGTAACTTTTGAAAGTTAAGTTTAAAACTCAACTTTCTTGTTACCCTGACATGTGGCTTCTCCTATCACTGCTACAACTGATTTTCTTCCCTCTGTCATGATATTAAACACCAAGTGAGAAGCTTAAAATACTTAAATCTATAGGGTATCATCGAGATACAGGAGGAGAATTGTATGTACAGCCCTACAGAAAGACAAAAATCCATGGGGTAATTTTCTGCAACACTGCACAGAAAATCAGTGTCTATAAAATAGATGCACCTGGTGCATATATGCTTAAAGTGAATTATGATCAAATCTGTGTGCATACACATATTTGCATAAATATATACATGTTTATATATATGTTATGTATATATATACATTATATATATACATAACATATACATATAAATACATTCACATAGCAACACACACCTCTCTATACACTTCTATTTATATATACATAGATTTATTCTAAAGCTGAAGAGATTGCAATAATCGTTAATCTTTCTACCTCTTGACTAAATCATCGCAGTTCAAACTCCACTTCTACAATTGATTTAATGACACCGAGAATTGCCTTAACTAAAAAAAAAAAATGTGAGGATGGGACACCACGGAAATGAAAGCAAAACCCCATCAGGAGGTGCTGTATTTTAGCAGCAGTTTGCAAATTAAGTTTCTTCATTCATATACGAGGTTTTGCTTCGCTGGTTTTCTTTTTTAACGAAGCAGTAAAGTGGTTTGTAGTTGAAATAATACAAAATGGGTTGAGCCCCTTCAATTTTCCTCTACGATACAAGAACGGTTAATTTGGAGTGAACTTGTCACCGTTTCGCGTCCAAATGACCGCATTTAGGGAAAGCAGGAACGTACTGATTTGGAAAAATTAAAAATTAAGTTTACACCGGGCAATTCGTTTTGGGATCTCTGGGCTGGTAACCGCGATTGCCATACTCCAAACAACACCGCTTTTTGGAGGTGTGTTTTCCCCCTAACTCAACGCAAACGACGGGAGTTACCTCCACTCCGGAGCAGCCATGATCCCGGGAGCGCCGTCCTGCCACCGNCGCCCTGCCCTGCCCTGCCCGCGGCTCCTACCTGCGCTGGGTGCCCGGACGGGGATGGGGGCGGCCCGGCCCTGGAGGCAGTGCAGCATGGAGTTCTCGAAGGGCGCCGTGGGCCAAGCAGGGGCGAGCTGCGGCCCCACGTAGGACGTGTAAGGCCCCGGGTAGGAGCCATTGAGCGGCCGGGCCAGGGGGCTGTACTGGTCCCTGGCGCTCAGGCTGTTGCTATAGGCGCCGGGCTCCCGGGAGGCCCCGTTGGCCACCGGCGGGCTTGGGGAATAGGGGAAGCGGCCCGAGGGGGGGGAGCCGCCGCCGCTGCTGTACGAGGGGCTTTCCGCGGCCGGCTGGGACCAGACGGCGTGGCCGCCGCCCGGGTGGCTGGGCTGGGCCGCCCCGCTGCCCTGCAGGTACGGCAACGTGGGCAGCATGGAGCCCACGCGGGTCGTGGGCACGTAGACGGGCGAGCTGGGCGTGGAGTGCATGAAGCCGCCCGGAGATCCGTCGTAAGGCGTGGGGCCCTGGGCGGCCGAGATGGCGAGGGTCTGGTACATCTCCTCGGGCTGCTCGGCGCCGAGGGCGCTCAGCTTGGGGCCGCGGCTGGACCAGATCAGCTTGTTGGTTTGGTCTAAGTCCGCGAAGAGCAGGATGTCCTCCCAGCTGGGGCGGCCGGAGGGGTGGGGGGTCCCGAAGTGCACGTAGGGGGCGAGCAGCGACCTGCCCTCGGCGGCGGGGGGCGGCGGCGGGGCCGGCCGGTGGCTGTCGTCGGTCTCCGGGCGAGGAGTCTTGGAGGAGCCGCGTTCACCCTGGGAGCCGGAGGAGGAGGAGGGCGAAGGAGGCGACGGGCGCGGCTCCCTGGTCGCGAAGGGACAGGAGGAACCGCCGGCGTCCGCAGCGCACCGCTTCACCGCACACCAGCCGCTTTCAGCCACGGCCATC
>WAAG01019527.1:3630-88159 GCA_013390105.1 Tichodroma muraria | reverse complement strand
GGGGGGATCCGCAGGGCAGGGCGGGGAAGGAGGACACAAAAGAGCAGGGAAGTGGGGGAGAGAGAAATAATAATAACAAAGTTTGCAAACAGGACAGCCCGTCTCCCTCCCGTAATGAGATTCATCAGGGCTTATCTGGCCCCTCTGAGAGCTTAATCAGTCATGTCGCCTCGGCGCTGTCGTCCCTCGCCCCGGCGGAATGGGATCAGGCAGCCCAGGTCAAGACGAGCCGGGAGACGCCAGTCCCGCGGGGCCAGGGCTGCGGCTCCGGCCCCGCTTTCCGCACCGCGGGAGGGCCGCTCCCCTCTCCCTTCGCACCTTGGGCTGCGGATTTGAACATGAAGCACGCCGGGGCAAAGGTGGGCGTAAGGGCGTGGGGACAGAGGGGGGCGAGGGGGCATTTTTCCCTGTCTCTGCCCTTCCTTGGCTGCTGCCGTTGTTATGATTATTTCAATGAATGAGTCATTTGACTCGGTTCCACCGAGAAAACAATTAGTAAGGCGATCCCTTTAAGGTTACTTCGCCGGAGAGCGATGTTAGCTCTTCCGCGCATCGCCTCGCTTGTTTGACTGTTTCCAGCCCAAGGTCACGGAAAGGAGGAGGAGGAGGAGGAGAAGGAGGGAAAGGCGCCCGGGAGACGGGAGATGCGCACGGGCCGGGCCCGAAGTGTGCGCGGCAGCGGCGGGACACGGACCGAGGCCGGGCGGGATATGCCTGCCGTAGGGATCGGATCCAGCGGACAGCCCTGGCTGGGGGCCTGCCCCGAACCCCAGCACATGTTGCAGGGGTGACACCCGTCCCGAGCCCAGCGGTGTCAATTCGGAGCTGCCAGCATGAGGAAGGCCGGACAGACAGACAGACACAGAGAGCCCGGCCCCCAGCCCCTGGGATAAGGGGCAGAAAGCGAAAGGGGACACAGAGAAGTGACAGCAAGAGAAGGCGAGGCTCTCCGTTCTCAGCCCACCTCGGGGCTCTCCAGATAACCAGAGGCACAAGAATACAGGACACACACACACACAGAGCCCCCTCGCAGATAGGCACCAAATACGTCTCTCCCTCCTGCGAGATAACCGGGAGATAAGGCTCCGGCAGATAACAGCTCCAGGCACCGGCATCGGATGTTTGCCCACACAGTCTCCCTCGGGCTCCCCCAGCCAGGGGCAGCCGCCGCCGCGCCACGCTCCCCTCGGAGCGCCCGAGGGCGGAGAGGCAGCGGCACGAGACCGAGAAAGAACTAGCGAAACCGCGGCGAGGCAAGGAAAGAGAGGAGCCAAACCTGATGCCGGTGCCCCGCATGGGGCCGGGGCGCGGGGCCGCGGCGGGCGGTAAATCCAGTGCGGCGGGGGCGAGCGGCGGCGGCGACTCCGGCGGCGGCGGCCGGCGGCTCATGTATAAAAAGGAGAGAGGAGGCGCCTCTCGCAGCCCTGCCGGAAAACTGCAGGCAGCCGGCCCTGATTGGGCTCGGCCAGCCCTAAACAAACACGGGGCTCCGCAGGGGTGCCAGTCCCGGGGCCAGCCGGGCCGCCGCAGCCCCGGGGGCGGGGGAGGGGGGCACCTCGAGGTGCCCGCAGCGAAGAGGCGACGGACCCTTCCTCGGGGAGTAGGAACGAGCAGAGAGGGTTGGCTCTGCCAGATACCCCAGTCTTTTTTATTTTTTATTTTTTATTTATTTTAACCCAGAAATAATACACACTCTTCCCTCCTTCCCCGGTATTTTTTTTTTTTTTAATGGTGAATATTCAACTTCTGTAAGGTTTTTTTTTTCTTTTCTCCGTGCCTCCCGGCATGTCAGCGAATGTTCCCTGGCAGCGTCCCGGAGGGGTGTGTGCCTGGCTTTAGCCCTAAGCAACCAGGCGAACATATCCCTCCCTCAAATCTCCCTAGTTTTTGCTCGTCAAAATTCGAGCTATCCGAGATGAAAATATGTGGCTCCTCCTTGAGTTGCCCCAACCGTCAGGTGAAGCCAAAGAAAGCCGTGGGATGTGTCCATCCCAACAGCTGGCGATAGGCATTTTTCCTCCGTTTCTTTCTTATTACCCCCCCGCTCCTCAACCCTCTTATCTCAGCTGTGTACAAACTGATATGGTACTTAGCAGGAAAGTGACTGGAAATTAAAATAACTTCGTTCACCAGAGGTTATCAGCTGGGTATCTGTCATCATCAGTTTGTACAGAAAGTCATCTGCGGCAAAGGGCTGGACTAGAGCAGAGCCGGGCTCTCGGCAGCCGGCAGGCATGAGCCCTCCCGACAGAAACCGAGCCCAAACCTGCTGATGCGCGGTGCTGTCGCTCCTGGGGTAGGCACGGCTTTTATTTCGCTCTTTCCAGGCGAGGTGAACGGGAGGTGAAGAATTTGCAGCGCTGGGGGTACGGTAAAACACTGGCTGAAGCGATCCGCTCTGCCGGCGTGGGTGACTTGATTGTGACTTGGAAGTTTATTGTGCGCATTAATTTTTGTGGTATTACGCGGCAGGGGTTTGATCGGAAAACAACCACTTTCCCGAGAAACCGGTTCTTTATTAAATTTTGCGATTAAAGGTGATACTTCTTTCTTGTCAGTTGTCTCTAAATAATATCGTTATAAAATATCGGTCACTCTGCCGTGCTGAAGTGACTTTTTTTCCTTTTTAGTTTTAGGTGTATTTCAGTGAGTGCAATATTAAATAGAAAACAAGCTCTTGCAAGCGAGAGCAGTGATTTGTTTTCTGCCCGGCTAGTCTTCCGATTCTAGCTTGAAATGTAAAACATTTTTGCCGTGATTTTTCCCTGCAAATGTGAGACAAGAGCAGTGGAAGCCGCGGGAGCGGTTGCCCACGCCGCTTCTCCCCAGCTTGGGCGCTTCCACTGCAAATTTCTGTGCTGAAAAGCGTCGAGTTCTAAACCCCGCGTTTCCTTTCAGTCTTTTGGATGTCCCTTCTCTAGTTAAACATGAGGGTATTTCAAACACGTGCAAAGGTGGATATAAAGCGACAAATACCGTGAGTTTTTTTGTTTTTTCAAGCGAAGGGCTTTGCTTGCTGGGAGGGGTTTGCCGGTTCTCGTGTAAGCCCGTGGTGGGCGGTGGGGACCCGCCCGGGCCCGGAGGGTGCCTGCCCGAAAGGTGAGGATGGCTGGGAAGAACGGCCACGTTGGCCTGGCAGGCGCCTCTTTCCCTGGCTCCAAAGTGACCCGTGTTTTACACTCAGGCGCCTTGGTTTTTTTCCCTGCCGATTAGCCTGTTTACGTTATAGCCGGGCTACAAGCTTCATTTTATTTCCTCCGATAAACACGATAAGAAAACCCGGCTTAATTTGGGACCAGCGTGGGAAACCATTCCCAGTCACCCCTTCACTCTCCACTCCTTTTCGTTTCGGATTTGCTGTCGAATCGCTCAAATCATAGACTCCTAACTTTTCCTTACGTCATTCCTTTCCCAAATCTCGCTCTGCTGACGTAACTTTCACCCCGGGGCTCCGGGAGGCTCTCAGGTATCTCCTGCACCACGCCTGGGTTAGGTACCGGGGGTGCATGTGCAGGGACATGTTTGAGGGCAGGGGGGTGCTCGGTTGCTGGAAGACACCGCTGGGGAGGACGTGCCAGCGAGGTGACCATCGCTCCTTGTCCTTGTGGCCAAAGAGGGAAGAAGACAGACTAGGGAAAAAAAAAAAAAATCGTATCCAATTAAGGCAAATTCCCTCTCGGGCACTTCAACCTCCCAAAAAAGGGTTGGGGGTAAGCCGTGTGCAAGCGCAGAGCTGTTGCTCCTTCTCCCACTCTCGGGTCTCTACAAACCTAATCCCTTACCAGGGGTGCTCTAGGGAGCAGGGGAAGGCTCGGTCCGGCCGCACCCTCGCTGCCCCTCGGCCCGGACAGTCCGGGGAGCAGCGGGCTTCACCCACCGGGCCGGGCCCCAATGCTCCCCTGGCGCTGCGGCCGTGGGGGCCCGGAGGACTCGGGTGCCAGGCGGTACGAGGGGTCACTTTGGTGACTATCGCAGGCTGCAGTGTATTCTCTTCCGAGACGTGTTTATGTAACTTAATGTACTTTAGAAACTGCTGTGGAGTTTAGGCCGGGCTGATAAGCGCGGCGGTTATTACGGGCGACGTGCCGGCACCTCTCCCCCTCTCTTCTCCGCTTCGCTTATCCGCGCTACTTAAAATATACTTTTATCAAGGCCCCTACGATACGGACTGTTTCCATTGCCCAGCGGCTGTGACATTGAAGCGGGCGTATCGATCGGGGCACCGGCGGCTCTCGAGAGCGCTCAGCCCAGCGGGGATTTGCCGGCCGGCCGGCTCCCGGCTTCCCGCGGCCGGCCGCGCAGGGCTCAAGCCCTCGGGGCAGGAGCGGCGGCCGAAGCCGGCGGTGCAATCCCCATCCGCCGGGAAAGAGATGGATTTCAGAGAGATAGGGGCCTTTGACATGGCCCATCACCTCCATGTCTGGCCGGGTGGGACAGCCCGGGGAGCTAACTAGTGATCAGCCAAACTGACCCCCAGAGCAGCCAAATCCTCTACACGCCACGGCACGGGCGGGCACGGCGAAAGTGCCCTTTGCGATAGATCAGATGTGTCCCATGGTAAGGACAGACCCCCAAACTATCAAGGATGAGGAAGGATTATTTTTTCTTTCCCCGAAACTCCTGACGAAGGGCTGCCGGGTACTCAGAGGCCGGCTTTCAGCTCCAGCCGTCCTCGCTGGTCGCAGACCGCAGGCTCCGGGTCCCGCGGAGCAGGACACCCTGACCCAGCTCACGGAACCTGGCCCGCTCCCTCCCGGCCGCTTGGCTCGCCCCC
This sequence comes from Tichodroma muraria, assembly GCA_013390105.1. NCBI lineage: Eukaryota > Metazoa > Chordata > Aves > Passeriformes > Sittidae > Tichodroma > Tichodroma muraria. Next base: position 83,385 of record WAAG01019527.1, on the reverse strand, counting down.
AGGCTGAAGCCGTGCCCGGCAGCGGGGAGCGGGGCAGAAGGATATTCCCCGCTGCAGTCTCCAGCCTCCGGTCACTGGTGACCTGCTGCCACGTGCTTTTGGGTGATTTCCACGGTGTCTTTCAACACTTGCCACTCAAATAAGCATCAGGCAGCAGAGAGCCCGCACGGACATTTATGCAATATGTGCCTAAGTGTGTGGTTTCTGTGTGGTTGGGTTTTTTTTTGTTGTGGTCTTTTTTTTTTATTTTTTTTTTTTTTTAAATAATGATCCGCAGCTTCTTTTTATTTGCCTTCCCTCCAGTCTCTGAGGTCTGTCTGGTTAATGATTTCAGCCATTAAAAAAATAAATAAATAAAATCAACAAAACGCGCGGAGGAGGCTCCTGTTGCCGCGTAACCTGACTCCCGGAGCCGGCGCTCCGCGGTACTCGCACGCCGAGCCCCGGTGGGGCGCGCAGGACGAAGGCGATGCCCTCCGGTTCTCGGGGTGACCGGCAGGCAGCCGGAACCCACGCAGCCCCCTAAAAAACACGATTTAGCTGCTTCTCTCCAACAGGCACATATACGTTTTTTTCTCTTTCCAGCATGTACGCAGGGACTTTGAAAATGAGTTAAGGATTATTTTTATTTCTCCTCGGCCGTTTTAAATGCTTTGAGAATCGGTGACTAAAACGGCTTAATTCTGACCCTTTTATCAACGGGCACCTCAGCGCCCTTGCTACAAAGCGGTGGAGCTGTGTTCCACATACTGCTTGCGGTGACGAATATTATGTATTCTTTTTAATTGCAGTACCCCTTTCTGCGCACAACTGTAGATAAATCAAGTACCTCGATTCTGTGTGCGAATCGGCTTTCACACCTAGTGAAAGAACCCGTTTCGAGACAGCAGGGCCAGGAGGAAAGGCCCCCACCCTGGTTCCCGCCGCCCCGTCGAGGAGAGCAGGGAGGCGGGGGTTGGGAGCCGCCGCCGCCCGCGGCCGCGGTGGGAGCCCAGAGCCCTTCCCGCCGTCACGTCTCCCGGGCCGGCGCTGTGGGGATCACTGTCCGTTCCTGTCTGGGTGCTGAGCAAGGCTTTCAATGCTCCCTTTTGCTGGATCTGGCAGGAAAACCCGGGGGAAATTTTCTTGCTGGGAGAGGTCGTTGTGGGAGAGAGCCGGGAACGGCGGGACGCGGGGCACTGCGGAGCCGCACTTCTCCTTCCCAGCGCTTTAGAGCCGGGCTTCTCCTCATCCTCCCCCCCGTTCCCTATCACGGATGTTAGGCGTGATCAAATATCAGATTTGATCTGCAATTAGCTATCCTGCCTCCGCCCCATGCCCGCAGCTCAGAGAGCTAATTCTTTCTCACTTAAACCCACCCCTCCCAAAAGAACTCCAAACAAAACTAAACTAAACAAAACACCAACAAAAAACAACCAAGCAAAAAACATCACCGACTATTCCCTGGGACGGTTGTGGCCTCACACCGTGAAGGAAACAGCGGTTTATGCACGCATCGAGACCTGCCAGGAAAGCCCCCACATAGTTGTTTTCTTCCTTCTCTGTCCAGGAAATAAAATAAACCATCAGAACAGGTCACAATCTTCCGGCGAAACGTTTTCCACTGATCAAAATGTTCTCTTGGAAACATTTTTCGGGAGTAGCTCCTTTTCATGCGTGTCCACCGGGGCCTCTCCGTTTCTCTTGGCATCGTGGCAACCTCCCACCTTCCTTTTTGAAACGGCTTTCCTCGCCATTTACCTGCCTGACCGAAATGTCTGAGAACACGTGCGAGTAATAATCATAATGAACCCCAAAACAACGACATTCGTAATCTTAGCTAAGCAAACCGCTTCCCTCCATCCCAACCAATAATGTTTTAACTTGCTGCTTTCGTGTGAAATGTCAAAGTTTGGGGACTTTGTTCCTGCTGGGAGTGAAAGTAGATTTTTAAACGTTAAAATAATATCTTCCAGAGCGAGTCTGACCAGTTCTGTACATGCAAGCGCTACTAGATTGGAAAATCAAATCAAAACAACCACATCACAGAATGAGAGATTTCAGAGTTAGCAGCTCGGGGTAATTAGATAGCCTATTAATAGCCTTGCTCCTCGCTGCTATCAAAAGTGAGTGGATGGCTCCTGCCTCGGGAAGGTATGAGAAAGCGCGCCACGGGAGGTAGGATGGAGACCGAGGAGTTGGGGAGGGGTTTCCAACGAGACGTGTGGAGTCCCATGGACAGGCAAAAAGCGTGTACCCCCCTTGGCGTTGCCCGTCATCCCCGCAGACGCGGGCTTCTCCCTCCTTTTGAAAGATGGAGGTGTCGGAGGGAGTCGTGGAGGCAGGTCCCGGCCAGGCGGGTCCCATCCCCATGGCCCGAAGATAAGCGATGCTGCTAATTCACCTCCGGGGAGGCGACGCCTTCCTTGCCTTTTGCTTTTCTTACCCTCGGTGTAAATGGCTTGGCGGACACAGCCCTCTATTTGCAGTTTGAAGTATAAATGTATACGGTCGCCGTGGGAATACCGCAATTTCCATTTCGTTCATGTAATCACTGCCAGTGTTTATCCATTTCGCCTAAACCTCCACGACCAAAGAGGGCGTGCAAATAATCTGCACTTTTCGATTACTTTAGGAAAAGGTTGGATTTATGCATCGGTTATTGCTGCTCACGTTGATTTTATAATTCAATAGTAAAGGACGCCAGTATCTGCAAACAGTAAAAAGAGCAATTAAAAAGCCATCGTCCCAAAACTAGGTGGCTATAATATATTGTTCTCCTGCTGTTATTGATTGATTTTAAGAGGTCACAGATGACTAAACTTTAAAGACTCAAACGACTTTCTTTTAATTCCAATTAGATGAGCAAGAAGCAGTGTAGTCCAGTATACATAAGGTTTTTCTTGCTGTAATTTCTTATATTTTTTACATACACACATTGTAAAATTTTTTTTTTATTTGTCTTTCTTGACGGACAGAATAGTTTTAGTATTAAAAATGGAACACAGTAACAAAGGAGACGGGAGTAATCCTAATATTACTGAGGTATGAGATTTTTTTTTATTTATTTATTCTTAATATGGATAGAGTCAGCAGCCTTTTTCTGAAGTAAGCAATCCTCAGAGTAAATCAAAGTGATGTATAGAGTGATTACTCTTATTTCCAAGGGTTATTTTCAAGGGTCTACTTATTTCCAAGGGTTAAAAAGAAGAAACAAAACAAAAAAAAGGATCTTTGCACTTCCAATAAATTCTGAAGAAAGTACCAGGCAACAGTGTTACAAGATAACTTCGGAGAGTTGCTGGTAACATCCATCAGTAACCAGGCTGATACCTGGATAATGCATTTAGCGTTTGCCAATGACAATCAAACATAATTTTAGCAGCACACAACTTTAATAGTTCACCTCTGAAATAACTATCTAAAGGACCCCAACGACACAGTTTTAGTGTAAATTTACATTGGTTATTTGCTTTGCAGCAACACATTTTCACTGTAACGTTACTGTAGGTTGTTTTTTTCTGGTAGGGTGTGTGAAATGGGGTTTACAAAGAAGCCCTGCTTCTGTGTCTCTGCTCATTTATCCAGATCCTAAAAATGTCTAAGGCTACTCATTCAGCTAAAATTTGTCCTTGTTCACAATGACTTAAACATGAAGAGCCAGTGCCACAGACTTCCATGGAAATACCTCTCGCAGAAATAAACCTTGCTGGTGGATCACTTCTGAGGTTCCCAGCAAGAATTGCTACTCAGCCCTTCAGGTCATGGTTTCAGCTTCACTAAACTGGCTTTAAGCAGATTCTTATACAAATTTCAGATGAATATTTGGTCAGCTAATGCAGAGTTTTCTGCTATCACAGCTTGGAAGCTGCTGGTCCCAAACAAATCTAATCAGCATTAACTCAGCAACTACCATAGCTCCTGCAATGAACTTAACAGTAAAGGTAATGTAGGAGCTCTCTGTTATTTATGTCAGGCTCTGTCAGGTTTAACAGCACTTCTTTATGACACAGATGCCTCACCATTGGACACTAAAGACGGCAGATCCAGCTCCATGGCCAGCACACCCTTATAAACTTACATTGCACTTAATTCTGGGGGCCAGTGACCCCAGCAGAAAGGACAACCATGAGCGCTGAAATCAGTGGCATCTCATGGCGTCACAGATAAATCCAACAGAGGTGGGGCTGTCAGAGCCTAGGAGTGTTGGGAGATGAAAACTCAGCAGTGCTTAGCTGGCTGGAGGGCTTTTCCCAGGCTGTTTTCAGCTTTCCCCCAAATGCCCCATAGCTGACACCCTATGCAGTGCCACTCCCCACAGACCACCAGCTGGGCTGTAGGGACCCAGCTTTACGTACCACTGCTTACATCAAAGTGTTTCAGCTTCTACATTAAGCCAAACTCTTTCCCTCCAAAAAAAATTGTATCAAGCAAAACATTTAATTTTTGAAAAATTAAGATTTTTGTGCTGTTTTCGAGGAATTTAGCCCTCTACAGAAAATCAGTTTGGAATCAGACATGCAACAAGGTTCATCTCGAGAGGACAGAAAAAGTGCTTTGTATTTTCTTTTCTCTTTCAATTTGGTAACAGGCTCATATCCGGAGTGGCAGGAAAGGTTTGCCGCACCCGGACCAGAAGCCAAAACCTCAGCACCTCATCCATTCTCAGCCACCAGAACCTAGAGCAAAACTTCTTGTTTTGTCTTTTGTCAACAGGACACAGAGAAAGTAACAACCCCTGAGTTGGTTGAAACTGTTGCCTTTGCTCTGGGTTGAAGGTTTTAAACATTTTTATTTTAAACGTAGGGGCTCACATGAATATGTTCCAAGATATTTCACTCATGGAATTGGAGAGGGGTGTAATTCAGCCTGAAACCAGAATTTATGCTACACTTTTACTTTAGTTCTTGCTGGCTAGGAGAACAGTTACTACTGAAATGACAAACTGTGTCTGCGACCTGTGCTAAATTTTCGAATTCATTTGGTTTTGTTTTTGATAGCTTCAACAGAATTGTTGAATGGCATTTCCTATAACAGGAGTTTTCCAAACAAATTTACTTCATTTCTGCTTGCAAGAAGTGGAAAAAATGTATTTTCCTTGCGCCTGCTGGGAACTACATGTACCTCTGAGGTCCAGAAGGTGACATATCTTTCACAAGTGATTCCTCTAATAAGTTTAGAAAGGAGAAACTAATTGTTGTGAGCTGCAGCTACCAGAAGATTAAAATAATTCTGTACTGAAATCAGTTAACTGTTGCTCAGCATTTGGACTTGCGGAGCATAGAGATGACTAGGCTAGTCTATGGAGAGAATTGGAAAGCAAACTTTTCAGCTGGAAAAGGAGACCCCCTGAATTTAATGGTGTTGGACCAAATGAACAGGAACAAACCTGGAAGACCTTGGCTGAATGCAAAATGTGAGTATGGACCCAAAACAGCGCTTCTTCTATGTGTCAAAAATACACTGTTTAATGGACTAAATTATTTTATTATTTTAATATTTTGTCCTCTCTTTGGAAGGCAAAAACCTGCTGTGCAAAGCTCAAGAAGTAAATAAAATCTAGTGGTGAAGGACTAAACTCTGATGGGAATTTTGCCATCATTTTTGTGAGAAAGGCCTGCTCAAGTTGACCTGTTTAATTAAAATGCAATAAAATACAATTTCCTTTACATCATTACATGTCAACCTTAGAATCACAAATTTGTTGAAACCTTAGAATCACAAATTTGTTGAAACCTGAGAAATATGATTCATCTGTGGTTAACTCTTGGTAATAAAAAAATGTAAAAAGATGCTTTCAAGGAAGTATGTTAATAATTAAAAATAAATTTGGTGGTCTAAATGAAGAATACTGACGGTACTAAAAAGGGCAATTATTGGCTTAATTATTTTTGCTGATGTCAGTTATTCATTTGTGGGCCATCAAACTATAAACTGGGGTACTTTATTGACTGCAATATATACTGGATATGTGCCATATTATTCAAGAAAAAACAATACATTGCAGAAACAATACAGAGAAGAGGTAATTTGTACAGAGTTCATGAGACAATTATACAATCTAATTACAAAACTGACTCACTATGCCCTTGGTTCTATTTATTAGAAGAGAATTGAAGGACATACTAAACATACTCAGAGTCTAGGAATTTAAATTTAAATCCTGCCTGTACACCCAAGCGTCCAGGAACTGGCGTGATCCAGAACATAGATCATGAGTCCCAAAAGAAGGATGCCTTGGATGTGGGACTCAGGATACTGCTTCATTTTCCTATGTGATGGAAATTAAACTACCTCCCCATTTTCCTGAGAAGCACTTTGAAACTCAGTCAATATCACAGAAAAACTTTTAATAATCTTAATGACACACAAAAAGAAGTGTAATTAATTATTTATTTTAAAAGAATGACAGCAGTTTGAAATCTGCTCGTGTTTCACGTGTTTCACTGGCACAATGCTTCTGGAGAAATGCATCAGGAACATCTGAATGCAAGTGAAGGTGTTTCACGTTCAAACAGAAACAAATGACTGAGGTGCCCGAACACAAGACAGTGCCAAGGCTTTGCACATGTCACTCACACACAGAGAAGCTCATCTAAGGATTGACCAAAGCCAAAACAAAAGTTGCTGAATTATTCTGTGAATATTCAAGTCCGAGCTGCACTGCAACTGTTTGAACTCTTTTCAGATGTTTTTCCTTAAACTTTTAATGCTTTTTCAGGAATGTATAAATATTTCCTTTCTTGATCATGAAAGAAACTTTATCAAATAAAACGTGGTTTTGCATCCCTTATGATGTTTTTATTCTCAATTTACTGTTCATTTTGTATTTGAATAGATTTTAATGGGTAATATCTAACCATACCATAGTAAATTGTGGAGGAGGCTAGTATTCAGAATGATTACAAGGAGTATTTGTTTATAAAACAGGAAAAAACCCTCAGTGTCTCTTTATTTGTTTTTATTAATGGTAATGCTGGCTTGCATGCAATAAATTTTTAATGAATGCTGTGAGAACCTAGGAGGCAGAATAGCTAATGGACAGCCTGGGACACCTGACTCTAGTTTTGATTCATGTAGGGAAGTCATAATTCTGCACATTGGAAGGTATAATTCTGCAGCACACTGGCCCTGGTGCAATCCTGGCTCCACAAATCCTTTCCCTCTGCCAGGAGGGACTCTTCTGCCTGGAGGAGCCACTCCAGTGCCAGCACAGCAATCCACTGCCTTCTCTCAGTTGTACTAATGAAATTCCTTGTGGGACCACACTGGAAGAAAGACCATTGAAGTGATTACAATTAAAAATAGCTCTTCCTCTGCTCCTCCCACAAAGAGTTTATTTTTAACTTCCATCACTTCAGTGCACTGATTTAAGCACTGCTCTCCACGCAGTTGTTTTGGCACAGCTGAGGAGGTGACAAACTGCAGGCCAGAGGTGGGAACAAGCATCTGGGGCAGGAGCTGGCTGCAGCAGCTTAGCAGGCAAAGGCAGTGTATCACGGGACTATGGTGTGATAGTTCACTGTATGAACTTAAACTTTGCCTTTCCTGAGGGTTTTCATAGCCATGGAGCATCTCTACTCCAAATTCCTAGTACAGGAGAGCTGGTCCAGTGTCACTTTCCTACCCCAGCCTGGTTCATTTATGTCAGAGATTTACAGTCATGTGAGCTGTATCACCGAGAAATACAGTGTACATGAAGCCTTGGCTGAACCCCGAGGCTGATATCCATGAAGACATTTAGGTAACTAACTTTTAGATAGTGGAAATGGACAGGGTTAAGAGCAGGCATATGGTCAGTGGCAATGCCTTGGCCATAGGACAGTGGCCACCTGCCCTCCCAGGTCTCCGCTCGCAGCCTTTTATGTTTGGCTTACACACAAAGGATCAAGATGTTCGTGGGACTCAGGACTGAGTAAGAACTTCTGGCAGGTCATTTAGCCCGTGATTTAGAATTCTTCCATCTTTTCTTAAAGCACAGGCCTGAGACACTTGCTGAAACCTTCTTTCTTATCTCTCCAACTTCCTGACATTTTACGGACCTCAGGCTATGGTGGTCATTTGACTTCTTCTGTCCCCAGCCTGCAGTTTCGGTCTTTTGAGGACTTGAAAGCTATGATCTAATTTGAATTTTTGTTAACAGCTATGTAAGCAAGCACTTGGGTGAACTTGCATAGCCTTTAAGCAGCCAGGAAGTCAGATAATATCTAATCTTACCCCTGTTAGGGTAAAAGAGTGTCCCTAGCACTAGCTATTGACCAATGTATTCTAGAGCAGGCAACACTGCATCCTATAACCTATCCTACAGCTCCCTCTGCTAAAAACAATTATCTGACTGGCTCACATGTGGAAGCATCGCAGCATGACATCATCTAGAGCACGCTAACCTCAGTGGAAGAAATACCCATTCAGCTGAGTCTGGAGCTCTCCTTTAACACCTCAAGTAACTCACTTCACACATCACAATCTGAGTTTTGAGCCTCCCCCATGTTCATCAGACATTATTTCTTCTTCCAGTCTTGAACCAGACTAGGAACTTAGATGATTTTCCTAATCATAACTGGAACTCCTGGCAGATTTAATACTTCAGTGTCAAGGCCTTCAATAAAAAGATCTTGTTGGCCTTCACAAGCATAATGCTTCTCTTCTGCTCCATGCACATTGTTTCAGTACTCTCTGAGGATGAGTCCCTGAGACCTTCTTGTAATTCAAATAAATTTAGAACAAAATACAATAACATCACAATGGCTCTAAATTAGCACTTCCATGGGACTCTACCGTATCTTGATGGCATAAACAAAATGCCAACTGAAAAGGCAACCTTGAAAATCATCTAGCTCACAAAAGTATGATTTTGTGATGGAATGGGACAGCCCAAGCTTGGCTGGACCATGCTGGACCACAAAGGTCTCCAGTCTTTCAAAAACTCGGTAGAGCCTCAGTACTTCATTGTCTGCAGAATTAGCCTTGAAACAATTTCTTCAAAGTCTCTCACTGGTTTCAATGACTTTACCTGCACGGGAGTATTTTTCTGTTTGTCTGTGAACCTCAATCATGACTCTTCTGTCCTCACTTTGCGGAGGTGAAGAATCAAACAGCCCGTACAGAGTACATAGAATCTACACGCTCACTGTGGAGAGGACAATATATGCTGTGTTAAATGTTTTAAAAAAACATCCTACTTTCCTAGCAATCTTTACATATCCATCGAGCTGGAAGTTATTTCAGAGAATACTCATGCTGCTCATAAAAAGCCATTATCAAGGTCAGCCAAAATTCCAAGAAAAAAAAAAAAAAGAAAATTGAAGGGCAGGCAGGTAACTAATCCATTTTGAAGCTGTCAGGTTGTGACCTGTGGTATGTTTTCACAGGAAAGGCACAAATGAGGCTCTTTCCCTAATGAGGAACAACATAGTGATTTAAATAAGGAAGGATAAATGACCAACATTCAGTTGCTGCCTGCACAGAAAACATTCCCAAGAGGAGGACTGATCAGATCTAGTCACAGTGGATGACTACAAGCTGCCAGACAGACAGTGTTGACTCAGAGCTCCCACTCCTGAGCTCCCTTTCTCAGTTGCAGCTTATGTAAAAGACCATAAAGGAGGAAAACCCATGGAATAATGAAGATGAATGCAATAAATAGACCTGAACCTGTCTAGTTGTTTTAGTGGTTAATGCCACTAGAGAAACCCTGCAGGGCTTTAAGCAATTCTTAGTGATGAAGATTTATGAAGCCCCTTTAAAAACTTCATTAAGGGGTCAGAGAGATTTAAGTGGCCTCACAAGCTCTGAACTAAGCCAAAAGATTCACTTTGCAGAAACTCAGCCAAAGGCAACAAGGGCAGAGCTGGCTTGCAAGGGGTCTTCACAGACTCTGGGAACAATGCTGACTACCCTATGCATCTGGGCACAGCAGCTTAATGCTCAAGTCCCAAGCAGGGTTGTGGCCACTAAGATGGTTAAAGGAAGCTGCTTAACAAAAGTATTTCCTCTGAATGATGTTAAGGCCAGCATAGCCTGGTAAGCAAGCCAAGTCTGTATACACTGCTCACATAACTTTTCTTATTCCAGTTTCCCTCGGATTGTTTGAAATGTCGTAAAGCTTTTTTGGGCTGGTTTTTTTTTGTAGTTGGGATGTATTTTCCTCCTTCAGACGACAAATGCCGCCTGAAACACATCAAATCATAGCCCAGAATCTTGCCTTCCATACTGATGCTTCCAAGCATTTGTTTAGGACTGAGATTATTTAGATATAAATAGCAGTGCTTGTTAATTTAGCAATCACTCCCGGCTATGAAAATGCAAATTGAGTTGGCTTATTTGTGTTTTTGAAAAAGAGAGAAGGTGGTGGCGGTAGGTGGGAAGGGGAATATTCCCCAGGTGCTGCTGTTTATCACCTTTTTGTCTCACCCTGAGCCAGGGAATGTTTCATCTGCACCCTGCAGAGCTTTGCTGGGCTCTGTTCCATCACCACTGAGGTGGGTGTGCATCACACAACTCTTGTAAAGTTGGTTCTTGGACCGACAGCTTGGGTCAACCCCATAAAAAAAATAAATCCTGGACTTCTTTTTAATAGGTATGCAGCAGAATAAGCTCTGGTAGCTGGCAAAAGCAGCAAACTTTGACAGAGCAAGAGATGAAGGCTGCTTTTGTAGCTTCCTAAGTAAAACTACCACTCCCTTTGGCTTACTGGAGCTGCCTGGCCATGGGGAAGCAGCCATGACGGAGCAGGCTTCATGATCTGTCATAAAATTCAGTTCAAACCAAAGCAGCACATCTCCTCCAAAAGCTGTGTTTCACCTCGACTGCCCACCTGAACACCCTTTGCTAGATCCTTATAACCTGATATTCTGTGCTTCTTATGGATTGTGGGAGGTGTTACACAGCCTCAGTGCCTGGTGAGGAGGAGAGGAGCCAGAAGGAAAGAAGGTAAAAAAGAAAGAGAGCAGACCATGGAGAAAGGGAGACCTGAAAAATCTGCAGTAGGAAGACAAATGCTGCACAGCACCCTCAAAGACCTCCCCCACCTCACATCCCATCCCTGAGAGCTGCCAGCAGCAGGCACTTTCAGAAACCTCCTCCCAAAAAGCTGGTTATTATCCCCAATATATTAAAAACCTTGGAAGATAAACACCTCCAGCATTAATTGATGCGAGCTCCTGAATTTTTGCAGTGCTTTGTTGGACAGAGAATCTAAATAATGGAATCAGCTTAACAACTAATTTTCAGGATTTTAAGGGAGCTTGTTCATGCCATCCCTCATTCAGTAACACATATTTTACATTCACAGAGCTTAAAGTACCTACTTTACACTAAATGAGAGGGGTGGATTTAAAAACCCCAACAAAACCCCACACTTGTGAATGGGGCTCTTCATTTAGATTTTGTGGCAGAATTCTCAAGCCTGGGGTAGCCTCTGTGAAGGCTTGAATTTATGAATGATTCCACAGGCAACTCTCTGCTTGAAATCAAGCAGTAGCAATGCTTCCCAAATAGCTATCCAATAAATGATTCAATATTAATGAACTTAAGAAATTTTATCTAGCATTGCCTCCATCCCGCAGCTTCTCTTAGGTGCCTTACCTCACTACTCTCATTTGAGTACAATCATTTCTGAGGTGTTCCTGAAGGTACCAACAAAGCCAGGAGGTGTCTTCTCATCTGCAGGAGCAAGAGCAGACTCAGGAGTGAGTGGATTAGGGTTATGGCTGGCAGGAAAGAGAAGCCTCCCTCATGACAGTGAGTCACAAGATTGTCGCCTTGACAAGGAAAACTGCAACACAAGAGCCAATTGCATAATAACCCAAAGAAAGCAATTAAGCGGTTTCATTGATAGAGGCTTTGGATGAGCTACACGCTACAAATAACGACTTCATTCAGGCCATTTCAACGACACATGCTAGAGGTAGGAAGAACCATGAAAATTATGTTTCGCCATGGCATTTTGGGAAAAAACTGGGGATCAGGAATTTTTCCAGAGTGGGAAGCTTGTTTTGCTCTCTGAGGACCTTGTTTTGATTTCAAGCACTGCTGGCTATGCACTGTTGCCACATTTTTTAGATACCTTTTTTATTGCTCCCTTGATTGTAGGGTGCAGGGAGATTTCTGCAGTAGACAAAGACTCTTCTGAGGCACGTGCTACAACAGTGAAAGGAATCTGCTCCAGATTTTCCATAAATACAGAGTTAACTCACTGTATCTAAGTGTCCCAACGTGAGGAACATTGCTCTTGCCCTATTGAGACTGTAGATATAGGGAGGCAAAGAGAAGCAGGGTGCTTCAGGCACCCAGTGTCTGAGTTCCTGAGTTCAATGGTCAGCCCTGGGTGCTGACATTTGCTTACGCAGCCCTGAGGTGCAGAAGGTTTCCTCTCTGATGCTCCTGTGTAGCTACTACCATTTCTGAGATGTTGCAAAGGCTCAACTAAGAGAGTAAAGCTGGGTCTGCTATGCATTAGCCAAAGTAGGCAAAACTCTGACCTGCCTGGTTTAGGATAATGGAAACTGCGGAGAGTAAAAGCACTTGGACGGCTTAATAACAGTGGCAGAAAACAAATTCACAGTGAGGTGTACCCTGATCCTTCATCTGGAGCTATATTCCTAGTCTGTCAAAGTAGGTAGGAAACGTCTGAAGTGACAGGAATCCATGAATCAGGGGACCATTTTCCACTGTTACCCTGGTGTGGCTTTTTTATTTTTTTTATTATTATTATTATTATTATTATTATTATTTTCCACATACAAAACAATAGAGGTAATCATTAAATTATTTAGGGACTTTTAATGATCCCAAATTAGCACTCCTAACCTTCTGCTTGCTTCAGGTTTCTGAGTGAAACAAAAGATAAACCAAAGAAGAATGTAATTCTGAGTTTCCTTGAGTCAACAGGAACTTTGCCAGCACTTGATTTTTTAAAATCTGGTTTCCTCAGCTGAAGTAGTCATGTGAAATTAGGAACCTCAAGAAGGAAAGTGTAAGCGTGTTACTCCTGTTATACCCAAAAGTGGGTCATGTTTCCCATCAATTCCCTCAAGCAAAACCTGCACACCTGGGAAGCACTGTAATTTTTCTTTTTGTCTCCCTTTGATGAGACTTTAGAAACAAGTGAGCATCCGTGTTTGCTGCAAATATTCTTTTGAATGTGTCATGACTCTCACCTGGGGGCTGTCAGAGGGGAAGAACATTACCCTTTCCTTTCCCCTCCGTGCAGTGAGAAGCCACAGGAAACCACAGAGCTGCACCATCCTGGATTGCCATGACCAGATTTATCAGGGAGCTTTTCTTACTGGAAAGCGAAAATGCTGCAACTGCTCAGATGCCTGTGCATGTACCCCGGGCTGTGTGTGGGAAATGGGGTGGGCAGGACAGCTCCTGCCCAGCACAGTGCTGTGTGTGGTTCCCCCTGCAGAAGAGAATTACTTTTTTGTGTGTATTCCACTTATTAAACATGCAGAAAGAAGAAAATTGAGAGTCATCAAAGCACAATTTTCAAACAGACTTAGCTCTGGGGGAGAACAGAGCACAAGCAGGACTGAGGGCATCTGCCAGTGACAACCACCTCAAACTGCTGCATGGCCCCAGGTCCTGCCTTCTGCATTGTCTGGAATGAAATTGAGTGTTTCGTGAAATGAAGGAAAAAGTAAGCGAGTCTTCAGGTAATGGACTTCAAATATACAAACTAGGCTGCTGCAAAGAGAAAAGGAATATTTTATCTCCATTGACAGATGGAAGGTAAGGAAACCACCAGAGAAAACTGGAGAATTGCCATCATCTGGACTCTAAAAATGAGTTAAACACTTAAAAAGATTAAACACTTTAAGAGAAGTCAAGACATAGTGAAAAAAGGATTTGGTGTTCCTCTGAGATTCTCCCCAAGAGAATACCTCTGTGGCTCTTCAAATGTGCAATTACCCTCATCTGCCAGTGGACAGGGCAGTCACAGGGGACAAAAGTTGCATTCCTCAAACAAATGCTTCATTAAAAATCAGCAACCTACTCCAGGAACAATCCACTATCAATGTTTTGCCTCAAGCTTAGTCATGAAGCCAAGAGGAATTAAAAAAAGAACCACTCTGGCACAACAACGAAACTTTTTCAATCATTAAACCCTACCAATAAATACTGGTGAGTGCTGGAACAAATCTTTATATTTCTAGAAATTATTCTAGCTGTGGAAAACATAAACTGTGTCTTCCCTGCAGACACAGTCGTAACTAATCAAAATACTCCTCATAACACAAAGGAAATACCTCTGGGCTGCGATAAGGACTATGAATGTAGCTCTTTTACGTCTCCACTAGCTAATAACAATAAGATGGACCGGTGGCACTGTTTTCAGCACGGAGATTAATAGTCAGGGAGAAACCGAGAAGGAGAAAGTGCACTTTCAGTTTTCTTTCCGATGGCTAATTAAAAAGCCCATATCTGAAGGGAAATGCTGTGGAAATGAGAGCTATTTGGATGTGCCTTCCCCCATCGACTATCACTCTGCTTTGTGAGGAATGCTTTATTAACACTAATCTCATCTCTGTGCTTTGACAGAAGTTGCAGTTTCCTTCCTTTGCAGCCGCTAAGGCTCAGTTCTATTACAGGGTTTGTTTAATGGGAGCTTTATTATTTTACTAAATTACCTCATCTTCTGGGAACAAACTTAACCTTGAACTACGAAGCCAAATGTCTTTTTAATGATGCAAGTCTGTTTGGAAATTGTGCTTTGATGGCTCTCAATTTTCTTCATTCTGCATGTTTAATATGTGGAATATACACAAAAATGTAATTCTTTTCTGCAGGCCTTCCTGATCCACTACTTAAAATCAATTTGCTGCAATTATTAAGGTTAAGATTAGTGGGAACAAACATTCTTAATGGTATTCAGACACCAGAGAGGAGACCTTCACATCACTAGGGAACCCATCTTCAGTAAATTGGAAAATGATACAAGATTGATGCTAAAATACTCCATATTGAAATGTTTAAATTCTAAGATAATATAAATATCACTCCTACGTGCACCTTGGGATGCAGCCTTCTCATGCTGCTTTGAGACTCAAAGAGAAGCTCTGAGAAACAATGAGAAGCTACCATTAACCCACATGAGACAGTGATTTGATCCAGAGTTTGTAGTCAGGCCAAATGAATATGATTTTCTAGTACAATCTGTGGGATGGTGGATCTCTTGGATCGCAGGGAAGCAATGCTTCTGCTTATGGGGCAATTGTCTGAGTAGAGGGGTAAAGCAGGGTAGTGGCCTATTTTGTTAACATCTGATGTGCAGGAGAGGAATTAATGTGTTGGTTCCTGGTTGATTCCCTCCCAAATGCCTGTGAGTTGCTGCAAACCCACACAAAAGACTTCTTGACTCTAGAAAAATGTGTGTCTGTGTTTAGGGTGTGTGCAGTTTGGGTACTTCTAAGTCTGTATTGCCCAGAGGTCACCTCTGGGCAAAGCTGGGGGCAGTGTTTTCTGTTTGTGTCAGACTTGAGTGGGAAGAAATACATGAAAATCAAACAGAAATATGCTGTTTGCTAGTGGGGTAGGTACACTGTGATGACCTGTGTATTTAGGAATATTGTTAAAACTTGTGAACTTCTTTCCACGTCTCCATTCAGAAAAGTCCTGAATCATCCTGCAGTAGGAGCAGAGGTCTGGGCACCGCCTCCCCTCAGTGAGCTCTAAGACCCACACAGCCAGGCACAGTCCCTCCTATGCTTCCTGGAGACGCTGAGCTGCTCCAGACCTGCTGCATGTGTGCACACACATGTCCCTTGCCTGTCACCTGCAAGAATAGGTGCAACCCTCTGGCATGGTTGAATCAACGCTGGAAATGTTGATCCTTTGGGGATGTGGCGACTTCTCTGTGTCCAAGAAAAAGGAGTCCTGAAAAAAATGGCAAGCGTGGGCAGGTTGCAGCACCAGAGTATCTCATCTGAGGTGCCAATATGTTCCCAGGGAAAAAAGACAAATATGTTACCAGGACCAGTCAACAGGATGGATAAATTATTCTGAGGGTGCCAGACAGCCCTTACCTACATCTGGTGTCCAGGTTTTTTTCCACGTTGCTGAGGATGTAAAAGCAGGGTTGTTGTGAGCAGGTCACTTTAAGCACAATTTTCGTTCTGTCTTTCTCACCCTACGAAACAGTCCTGGCACATCATGTGGAAGCAAATTCTCTAATGACACACACAGATTTGGCACTAGATATTTCATTTGTTGTTAGACACCTAAAATCAGCTAAGAATCACCCAGAAGAAAAACCAACAGTTTTGATACCTGTTTTCCTAACCCTCAGAAGCTGCAAAACTTTTGTCTGAACTCAAATGAAGGGAACTGACTTTCTCTGGATGCTCTCATCAGACGATCCACTCTTCTAACATAATGAATCCAAATCATTCCAGATCAAACTCTCTATCCTTTTTCTTGGTGCCATGCCAATAAAATCACCTCTCATTCTCTTACTGTATTTTTTATACAGAGACTTCTGCACTTGCCCCAAGGAATGGTGGCTAGTTGACCTGAAAAGACCACATACAACTAAGTGCTTCCCCACCCAGAATCTTTTTATTCCCTTCAGCTCCCCCATTCCTGTAATAGTCCTGGGTTCCCACATTGTTATCAGTCTCTGAAAACTCCTGCCTTACAAAGCAGGATGGCCAACTTTCCCCCAGGCAATCTTTCATATGTGTCAAAACCTTTTCTAGATGGGAGCCATGGGACAACATGCCAAGGGAGGAGTTCTGGCAAACTTTCATTGTTTGGGGATAACAGGCATTCCCCACTACTTTCCTTTGAGACAGGGATGATTTGAATTTGGAGTGGTTACAGTGTCATTTAGCCATGTTAGACCAAATCCACTCTGTCAGTTTTCTTCCCCCAGCACCTGGGATTGCCCAGGAGCCCTGTGCCAGCGCAGCCCCAGTGTGTCTCTGAGCTGAGCACAGAAAGAGCATTTGCCTTGCACAAGGGCTCTCCTTCAAAACTGCAGCTTGACCACCTCTGCTTTATTCCATCTCTGACTGTAGTGTGATGACAAAATGCCCACAAAAAGCCACGGAAAGTGAAAAGTATGTATTTTATGCAGATATTTTACATGTTAAAATAAATATTTTTTTACATTTTTCTCCCCCTGTCCCTCTGGTTAGGTGTGAGTTCTACCACTATAATTTTATGTCACTGCTTGGAAATTCAGTTGACAGACAAGGTCCTGCTGTGCTACTAAACATAAACACTTCACCTTCTTGTTGTGTTAAGCCTTGGCTGTACTTTTTTTTCACCAATATTTTTTTCCGAATGGGAATGCAAGCAGCTGAAGCCCAGTGAGAAAACATCAAAATAGATTTCTAGGAAAGTAACCAAAAGGGCTTTACCAGCATGACAAGTTGCTTATCAAGAACTATTTTAGGAACGTGAGGAAATGAAACTTTGATGAGACATTTCCAAGAGGGAAGATTTACTGAGGAGCTGAGGGTTCAAAGCAGGATGACAGCACAGCTATCAGGAAACCTTCCCTGCACCTGTTTCTTCACCAGCTGCCTAACCATACTCCCCCTGCTTTCTGCTGGCAGCTGAACAGCCGAGATCTGCATCCCCTTTTGTACTAATCCGCTCCACCGTCTGTCTGGAAACGTTTGCCAGTCAGCCCATCCCCTCCTCCTCCTCCTGAGCACAGACATAAGACATAGTTTCTGATTTTAATGCCCAGCTGTGCTCGTATAAATCCAAGTCACACTCTTGGAGAACAGGATCATAGCCTGCCTCAGTTTCCCATCTGTAAGAGGGAAATACATTACAGCTTTCTTTGCTCTGCATTGTCAGTACACTACCTAGTGAGGCACCAGGCTCCTCAGGCTGGGAGCTCCTTCCTTCATCTAACACCAAGTGAGCCACCTCAGCCCCAGCTTACAGGAGCTGTCCTGATTTAATGGTGCCCAAAACATGTCTATTATATTGTGAATCAGAGCACTTTTAAGGATGAAGTGCAGTCTTGCCCTGTGCCGCTGCCTTGCCCATGGGCACTTTGTAAGGTCTCCTCCAAGGCGCATGGCTAAACTGTAGATTTCACAAGCAGGAGTCTTGCCTTCCTCCTGCATGCTCCCCTGCTGGAGAAGTGCCCAAACCTCTCACTTGCTGTGCCAGATCCCAAGATCCCAGAACATTGTACTTCTGCCCCTGTGCTGTGATAAGACAGCGGGAATGGATGGCCTTGCTGAAGTCAGCAGAGCATCATACAATGCCTTGCTTTCACACCGAGAACTATTTTGGAGTCAGTTTAGGACGAAGAAGCAAGATGCCTCATGACACAAGCAAGATGCCTCATGATCAGCAAGAGAGGCTGATCTTGGGACGTGGTGTGTGGGAACTGCCTCGAGCAGGGTGGTGAAGAGTCACAGGCAGTTTGCAGAGGAAAAGAGACCAACCCAGAAGACCTGATGGGTTGTCCACTTCTCAGGGTTCTCCCTCAAGGCAGGGACGCCAGCACATCTCTGCTTTGGGTGGTGAGGACCTTGTGCAGACCTTCCTTTGAAGAACGGGCTCACTATTTTGACACTATGTGTCGCAGCAGGCAGAGAGGGCAGATCGGGTCCTGTCTAAGCATGACCCAGGGAGTCTAGGAAAAGACCTAGGAGACTTCTCTCAGCAAAGTGCTGTCCTCCCTGAACTTGAATTATATCCCATGATGATGGATTTCAAATAAAAGATAACCCACTTAGCACACAGCCAAGGAGCCAAAGTTTTTCCTCCTCCCTAACAATGAGAAAATTGTTTTTAATGAATCTTATATATCAAGCTCATGACCTCCTTAAAGAAAATTATTGTAATTTTAACATCCACAGCTGAAATGTCATTCTCTGAGTGTGAGCAACATTGAGGACAGAGCTCTCTGCTTCACATTAGGCTCCACTTTACTTCATTTCTTTGGCTCTTTTCCACCCATGTCCTCAATTTGCTCACAGACCTTGCCCTGCTTGTTGGCTACTGTAGGGATGACACAGGTGGAAAGAGTAGCAGAATGCAGATGAGAGGCAAGACATGGGTTACGCACTTGGAAACTTCAGTCAGACATGTATTTTCTGGTGTAGGATGACACTATGATTTTCAGTAAACTGATGGGATTGTTGCTCCTGTTACTGTTATTGTTGTTATCTCAGGAGCACCAGTGGATTCATCCCAACTCCCAGGCTTTTTGAACTGGGGAGATACAGAGAGATACAGAGAGTGTGCTACAACAGTTTCTAGTATGAGTTATATGCATAGAGCACAGAAATGTAGAGCACTTAAACTTATGTAGATAAATAAGCACACCCATTTTTTTCATTCGTATGTATATTACATATAAAAATGGGGTGTATATATGTATATGTACACACACATCTCTAGATGTCTCCTACCACTGTACAGCCCTCTGGGAAGCAGTACTGTGCTTTCAGTGCCTGGCCACTGTGAACAGGTTTTCAGTGTCTCCCTTGCATTTTCAACCAGAAGGACTCCCTAAATTTTGAGGCTCTCATGCCCACTCTCCCCATATTTGATTGCACAATCAAAAGCTGGCTTTGGCTGATTTCTGCTCCTGGCATGTCTATTTCCTGGACAGGGAGCTCGGCCTGGGCTACAGCCTGTTCCAGGCCCCATAGTGATGACTTTGACTGCAATGATATCTTCAAGGCATCATGCAGCAGGCTTGCATCGCAGCAAGGCTGTGTTTTGAGCTGAAGAGGCAGACAGCACAGAGTAGATGTTATTCCACCCTCTATAGAAAACTCCTGGGACAGCAAGACCAGCTCTTGAAGCTTTCACCCAACAAGCTTTGACCCCTTTTGAAAAGGCTGCCTTTTTCCTCTTTCCTTCCACCTCTCTCAGCAAAAGGGCTGAGCCTACGCCAGTCCTGTGGCACCAGGGCACAGCACCCCTGCACTGCAGCCACCCTGTGTCTCTGCCTGACAGGGTCGGTCGGCGTTCGGGGCCGAGAGGAAACCCAGCACCTTTGCACAGTGGAGCTGTCTACAGTGACTTTTGTTGCTGATGGCGCATGTTTGGTTGTACTTGTTAAATCTTGTTAAACAGGAAACAGGTTTCGAGGCGAGAGGGTCCCGGAGAGTTCAAGCTCCCGCTTTCAAATGTTCTTGCAAGATGCACAATTGGCACCGGCTTACAGGAAATATTTAATTGGAGTCGGAAGGCGCTGGCTCCACTGACCTTGTATTGCATTCCTCTGGGTGCTCCTTTCACAATGATTTTCACCTATAGCTTGAATCAGTGATTTATTTATACCAGCCAATGGTGAGTCCAACAGCACTGAGGGGCTGAGCGGACCATGGATATGCAGCGAGCTGAAGGGAGGAGCAAGCAGCAGGGAGCAGTCCTACGGCGGAGAAGGGGCTGCTGCAAACCCAAGAGTGACATATTTATGAGTCCAGTATCGGTTGCCTGCACTGATAAGCCACGGTCATTAAAGGAAGGAAAAGTCACCTTTGTGTATATAAAATATACAAGATTCATAGTCTGAAAAGACTTGACAGGAAAACATTAGGTAAATAAAGGATATCCCATAAAGCATAATGTGAAAATTAAATTACCTCATAAGGGAGGAAGGCTGTTTGTCCCAGCAGTGAAAGTGAGGAAAAATGAAATTCCTCTTTTCCATCTCAGAGCTGATTTGGCTTTAGGTTTTTGGGTGGATCTAGACACATTGTTACTGAAGTCTGTAAGAGAAGCATTAATGTCCATTAGGTCAGACTGGAAATGCTGCAGCTTCCCATAAATTTTCACTACATGCTCACGAGGTGGTGAGAGGCATCTTAAGCATTGCTGCTCTAGGTGGCCAAATAACAGAAGTACTATCTCAGGGGCCAGCTGGACTTTCAATGTTATTTTTATTTTTCAGGTCTCACTAGATTTTATTTTCATCTGATTTTGGGAGCTTTCCTAAATTATTTGGAAAAGTTTTCTACTCTCCTCCCCAGACATTTCTTTTCTGGTGAGTGAAACACATCCAGGATCCACCTAGTTTTGCTTTAACCAGTCAGTAAGCCTCCAAAGCTGAGGAAATGTTGAAATACCAGAGAGAGACAAAAGGAGGGAAATCAAAAGGATTCACTTAGTACACTACTCAGCAAAAAAGATATTGGGGAAAAAAAGAGAGAGAGAGGAAAAGAGAGAGAGAGGAAAAGAAAGTTAATCCGGTATTTAAGCAGTCCACAATTAAAAAAAGCAAATTTTAAAAAAATTATTTATATTTTTACAGAATGAGCAATCTCACAAATAAGAGATCTGCTAGTGGCTGTCCCCATGGAAGGCATGCACGGCCCCTACCTTGCATACAGGTGGCCAACAGGTAAGCAACAAATGGCTTTGCAGTCTCAGCAGCAAATCCCTGCAGGTACAGCCCTCAGCCACTCTGAAGCTCACTGAAGCTAACTGGAAGCATCACTGATTCCCAGGGTCTTGTCACAGTGATGTTTTTGTTGAGAATGGGCTGATACGACCTGAACCAAGCCAATCTCCTTTTTTTATTTCAAACCCTTATCCTAAAGACACAATTCAGTGGTTAGGTAGACCAGAATCCGGATTGTAGCCACTATTAAAGTAAGATTTATTTTTTTTCCCAGCAGAATTCACAGATCAGCACCTATTCATAAATGTTACTGTCTACTTTAGTTCTCTCTTTTCATGGAAAAAGCCTGGGAGAAGTCACTCCCCCAGTGTGCTGCGGGATTTTGGAGGGAAAACTTCAGCAAATAGCAACAGTTCGTTGGGTCTCTCTTCCTAGGAACATGTGCCACAGTTGCTGAAAAATGCATTTAACTTCTGTGGTGCATCAGATAAGCACAAATCTCTCTGGTGAGGAGTCAGAGGCCCAGGAAGTGAGAGCTCTTTATTCTGCATAGCCTGCCTTTTGCACTGGAGGTTGCATCAACACCTCTTCCCACTAATTCTTCTGCTCGAGATCTTTCCAGGTCTGGGTCATGTTGCTGTCACATCTCATTCTGACTGTGAAGTCTTTTGCTTCCCAGGAGCTGACAGTGTCCTCTCCAGAGCACCTCCAGCCCTTCAGGACTCTGGATCAGGAAAATGTACTGAGTATTAATATTGGTGGCCATTAAGTAACTGAAGGGGAGAAAAAGAGCAAGAAACCTGTGCTGGGCAAACTGAATTCAGTTGATGAGGGTGAAATTTAATTATGTTTGCAGACTGGTAGTCTAATGGCACTGATGCCTTAGGTTTTGGCTTTTATATTTTTTAGATTCTTTGCTGTTTTGGTGTGTAGTTCTGGATTTCATATTAAGTGCTACTGAGCTCTCTTCACAGGGCAGATAGACAAAACAATTCCTTTTCTAGCTTGGTACCAGGGACAACGGATACAACTTTCAAGCCCAAGAACAAAAACAACAGTGAAGTGAAAAGAAAAAAACAAGGAGGATGGAGCTTCATAACCTGAAGCTATAACTGGACATTAACTCCAATGTGCTAATGGACGAAAACTTATAAGAGTGTGAGACCTCGTGATCAGTCATCCATTTTTGTGACCATTTTGGGGTTCATCTTGGATGTAGCCCAGCTGGGCTCTTGTGCTACCCATGTGTTGCTGTTGAGGTCTTTTAATAAATAGCTACTTTATCCTTTTGCTCTGTCTAGTCTCTTTTCCAGGTCAGCCTCTAGAAGGCATCAGCATCACTTTTGTACATCAATATCACTATTAAAGAATCACCTTAAAGACCTCTCTTCCCATTTTTGGAATGCCCACATTATAGACCCATGGTGCTAAACTTTTAAGTTCCTTTTCCAAGTCAAAACAAACACAGGACTTTCTTGGCAATTAATGCTGCTTCAGTGACCTCCATTGGTCTGGCTTTTACCAGACAGGGCCCTCACTCTTTTGGAGCTGCCTTCTCTTCCCGAGTGCATGGGAGGAGGTCCCTTATCTTTATCATATATCTTCAAAAGGTGCCTCTGAGCAAGGCAATCAGTATCACAGGCAGGTTTGTGCTTAGGAAACTGTGACTAATGAAACAATAAATCACTGATTTGACACCTCTGGAAATGCAGTTTAGTCCAACTCTGTCACCTTTATCCACAGCCTTTGGGGATATTCCTTTATTTTAAGGGGTTTACTTTCAAAACTCTGCATGTGATCTCCCCATTACATAAACAAGGTGTGATCCAGAAGAGAGAGCAATTTTGCAAGAAGCCTGCCTGATGAGGCAGTTTCATTTCATTTGATTGGGGATTTTTCTTTTATTCACTCTTTTGCCCTTTGCTGATGTCTTAGCTCCCTCTCTAATAAATAACTGGTCCACATCACTAAACCGCTGCACATAACTCAGAGCAATTTGTTACTGTTGGCAATGTCTGTGCAGCGGGGGCCCAGGAACAGACCAGCATGGAAGCAGCAATACCTCCCACTCTTCAGGAGCATGATTTCTGCCTGATTACAGAAGGGGTCATTGGTAGGACAACGCAAGGAAGGTCGCATACAATTCCCTCCACACAAGCTGCGTGTGCTGCAAGATACTCACACGAGCTGCTTTACCCAGGAGCATCTGGCAGGAGAAATCGGACCTGTGATATCAACACCTCAGATGTGGCAGGACATTAAAAAAAACCCACCAATACATATTCATACTAATACAGCCCTGGGCCCAGAGGATAGCTTAAAATACAGAAATTCCTCTAGAAACAATGATATAACGAATCCAGTAGTCCTAAGGTCTTTGCAAAGATTAGATTATAAACACAGCCTCCAAACAGTTGGTGAGGTTGTAACATTAAGAGTCATGAACCATTTTAAAAGGAAATGAGAAAGGAGTACATGGGTCTTTTTTTCTCCTGCCCCTCATCTGTCTGTTCTTCATGAACACTGAGCAGTGCAAAGAGGACACCTCTTCCTGGCACGGTTATTTTGATGAACCCACCACAAGATAGTTATCTGGTAGTCAAGACACAGGGAGAGAAGGAGTTCCAGGTTCCTGCCTGGAATGGAAGAGCTCAGCTGTTCTCTGCAAAAAGGTTTGAGGTTTAGCTAAGGGTGTATGGCACTATGCAGGTGGGGCACCTACTCTTTTTCTTCCCGGAAAGGTCATGAGGATTGAGGGAGGAAGAACAGCAGCTCCTGGTTTGTGAAAAAAAATCCCTCATCCTCATACCTGCCAGCTGCTCCAGCTCAGCGGGGCCTTCCTGAGCTTTCCTTTGTCTGCACACTTATGAGCACATAGTGTCCAATGCACCTTTCCCATTGTACCCACATCCCTCAGGAGCCCTTTTAGATGCCAAGACATGGAGGGAGGAGGAAGCAGAGGGAACGTTGTTTCTGTACACACTTGGGTCTTTCTTTGCCAGTTAGCGGGTCTCTGTGGATGCTGGTACTTGAGCCTGGAAACCTTGGGGCTCGATGGAAGAGCATCAAATGGAAGTTGAAAAATAAGTCAGCAGGGCAACTGGAGGGCAACTGTGGTTTGCTAGGGCTGTAACATCTGGGCTCAGTGGCACCCACCGTGTGCCAGTGCTTTACAATTTCAAAGCTGTCTTATTTGTTTCTGTGGGAATTTCAGGGAAGTTTGTTATTTGCTGTTGGGTTTGTGTTTTTGTTTTGCTTTTTAACAAAGCACCTCTCAAAAGGGTATGCTTTCCAAAAAGGCATTGTTTAAGGTAATAATACAAGAGGGAAAATGGCGAACGTGGGGGAAGGCAAGAGAGAAGCAGAGCAGACAGAAAATATCCATAGTTGCTCTCAGCAGAATAACTCTGGGTCTATGGGGTGTGATGGGTTAAAATCAAGAGGGCCTCCTGGAAATTTTCAGGCATGTTTCGTGGAAGGTAATTTATCCTGGGGGGAAAAAAAAAAGCCCTCAATATTTTTTTTAAATGTTATGTTGTTGTTTAAGAGCACAGGAAAGCCAAGCAAGACAGAATACCAGGCTCCCAGAGCTCTCATGCCCAAAGCACAAAGATCTGTGGCAAACTGGGTTTTGGCTATGGCCACACTAATGACCAAAATAAAGGCCATGATGACCATTTTCCTGAGGGGGTTACAGGAGCCTTGAATAAAAGCCACAGATTCCCTAGGACCTTCACTTACAGCCTGCACTGCTTGCTCTTTGGCAGAACTGGTTTGCTCGTTTCTGAGGAGGCAGTCAACTGGAAGAGGTAAGTTTTATAACTCAGACTGGGGAAGTGAAGGTGTTTTGAGCTGCTGTTCCCAAACGCAACAGAAAGCAGCAAATAGAAGACGAGGGAGCAAAGAGAAATGCCAGGGCACACCATGACTTCACTCTGTGAGCACAGCAGCAGATTTCCTGCCCTGCATGCCACTACTTTAGCAAATTTCAGAAAGGGCAGGAGCATAATAGATGGCTGTGCTGATGATGGACACTGCCTATGTCAGTCTTCTGCAGGGGAGAAAAATGCAAAACAGGCCTCCTGTCTTTGACATGAAGCAGAAAGATAAATTCTAATATCAGAAGGGACAGAGAGAAGATTATGTTTTTCCCTGTCCTTTAAAGATTTGTCTTGATCAGTCTATGATTAATGATAATATGCAGGTACTTCAAATAATACACAAGGTTCAGATATCCCTGCTGGTTACCAATTAATTGTATGAAGGCAATAACAGACTTTACATGAGAGGCTGGTATTAAATTAAAAATATTAGTTTTACCTGCATAACTTATATTAGTGACATCTTACTGGGCAAAAGGTTGGACCCAGGCAGCATGAGGTGAGAACAAACTTCACAAGATGGTGGCATTCACCTCACTCTGGATGTCTCACAAACGCCTGGGCACCTACTAGGATGTCACGAAGGAAGGATTTTGTGGGGTGTCTCTCTACCTGTGTAACACTTGTTGTAACGCTGAGCCTCTGCATTAGTTGCGCAAAAATAAACCAGCTACTCATTCACGTGAAAGTCAGACACAGCTACTTGTCTTGCTGGATCAAGATAAAATTTCTTGCATCTCCAAAATGGAACTAAATTGAAGTAAAAATCATAAGTTCTCATGTGATTTCCAGTATGTCCCATCTCGAGGCAGGCTACAAATCTTGCCCGAACATTTCACGGTGCTACGCCTTGCAACCCAATTCTGACCAGATCCAGCAATGGCCCCCTTCCTTAGAATGGAAAATAGTTCATGTAAGATATCTATGCACTGCAAACTTCAAGTTTGAAAAAAAAGGAAAAAAGAAAGCTTGGTTCAAGTCTGGCCCTTTAGATTAACCCTGCTTACTTGCTTATTTTTAAGCTGTACTCATTTTCCTTCTCTTAACATGCATACCCTTTCCTCCTCTTGCCCAGCATTTCCAGACCTGCTAAATCTGCACCTTTTTCATAACTTGTTTCTCTGGAAAGAATGAGCCCCTCCTCCTGCCTCCCCCTTATCCCTGTGTAAGTAACATCCATCACTGTATCAGCACCTGACTGAGCAGCGCTAGGGAAGGGTCAAGGTGTGCTTCCTACCCTTGACAGGTGTTATAACAATGCTGAACCACCTCAGCTTGTAGAAATTTCCATTCTATGAACTGCTACACAGACTTTTCTTCTTACGATTCCATCCTCCCTGGAGGCTTCCTGGCTCTGCTTGTGCCAAGGCAAAGAGCCACTCACACTTCTACTACAAGAGCAGAAGAGATACTTTCCTCATCTTATCCCCATCTACACTCAGCAGTGTCTAGAAGAGCCAGTGAACATGAACACAGCCTCAGGTGTCCTCTATGATGACCACAGCTGGCACTGTCCCCCTGGGTTGGGCTCTGTCTGAGGTGCTGGGAACCTCCCCACCAAGCAGGGCCGTGCTTGGGCTGAAATAGAAGACCCAGAGGAGAAAAATAACCACACAGAGGCATAAGAATTCTTCTCACACACCAACCAGTTAGCCCTTCACCATGGAGGGGGTCAACCCCCACATGAACTTACAGAACATACTCACGCAAGCAACGTCATAGCCAGAACTAGGAAATCAGGACTGAAACAGAATTTGAAGTGTTGGGATGCCAGCTTGGTTGTGGAGGAGGTAACAAATACCAGTGGTAAATAGAAGCAGTAATGTACACATGCAGAGCACAAGCACTTCAGAGGGTGATCTTCAGAGAGATGCCTGATACTCTTCCTCTCACTTTTCTGCCTCTTATCACTCCAGACTAAACTACTTTAAATCACTCCTTGCTATTCTGTTCTATACTCCTTGCTAAATCTCTGTGGCCATTGACTAATTAGGACAATCAGCTGAAATGAAACTTCTAGATTTCAAGCAGGTGGAATGAATTCCCTGCCTTAGGATCCAGACACTTAGATGTTGTTCAAAAGTTCTCATTTTCCTACACAACACATCTTCTGTTAGCATGTAGTTCAGAGACTCAATGCAGCAGGTCATTTGGCTGAAAGAAAAAGAGGAGCTGAAAGAAAAAGAGGAGCTCCTTGGACAGGCTGCATTTTGGGACTCTCAACCTCATGTACACCCTTCCCTTTAGCAATGATTCTATCTTCATGCAAATCAAGCAATTATTGCTGACTGAACCAGTAGCCCGGTACAAGGATTATACTTGGTCTTCTCCTCAGGAAATGGAAGGAAATTTGCATATCAACCTGACAGTGTGTGGAGAAAGCATAAGAGAAGGCTACTGGGGAGGCGAGAAACTGTATTGTTACTAAAATATTTAGCATTATAATATATTTTTCTACATCCTCCCTTTTGCATGGTTTGGGTCATTTTGTCGGGTGTTTTCGCTCCACACAAAACAGCACTGTGTTTAATGAATAATTTTATATATCCTCTTGCATTCAGTTGCTGATAATCATGGTGAAAAAGCTGCAGACTTGCAGCCTCACAAGCAACCAAATAGTTAAATATAGATTGGACCTGCTCAGAGGTAGAGTGACCATATTTCTGACATTCTGAGGCTGGCAAGCCAGTGAAGAGGATGCCAGCACAGCACCAAAATTTAGTTATTTCCACTCTCCACTTGCATTCCTGCAGAATGAAAAGTGGAACAAGAGACATTACAGCAGCCTTTGTCCATCAGAGATGTCCTCCAAACAGAGGAATCCTTGCAAAGACTGTCTTTAAAAAAACAACAACAAACTCAAACAAGACAAAAAAAACCTAACAAATTAATTTCTTAATTGTAATTAGTGGCTTAACTTAGTTTGTCTATAATTCATAAAGCAATCTCTGGCATCTATCCAGCAGAGACATGCACAGCTTCCTTGACAGTGGCACCAGAACTCCTCATGTACTGGCAAAAGTGCTCTCAGCAAAACTTAAAGAGAGAAACTGCAAAAACAAGAGCAATAAAATAATACCCTAGGCAGAGGATAAAGAAAAGGCTAAAGTCAGCATTTTATCTGATAGTCTGTCTTCAGGAAATGCCTGTGAAAACAATTTTGGAAAGTAATAGCTGATCTGGCTGCAGATATTCCCTGAAATAAGAAAGGTGCAAAATCCTGGTGCCATTTTCTGAGGGAATTTTTTGTTGTTTTTGGGTTTTTCCTTAAAGAAAACAAAATAGTTCTCCCCAGAAATTTTCTGCCACACCAGGAAAGAGAGTGCCTTATTATGGGTAACATATTAAAAGATACAAAGTTGACAGGCAAAGGAGTCACATAATTCTAAATGCAAAAGGAAACAAGCCTGCATGAAAAATGAGTGAATGGAAAGGGATAGACAAACACAAAGGAGGCCACTATGATGTTGAAGTGTTTGCCTAGCGAGGCTCTTTCTGAATCTCTGAGTGCCATCATCAGAATTTTCCTCATTCTCAGAATTTCTTACGTGTTTTGTTTGGACTTTTTTTAATTGACAGACAATTGTACCTGTGAAAATCTGAACCTTGATCTGCTCTGCTGCATACCTTCTCTTTTTCACTCACTTGATGGCATGCATTCTGCAGGAGAGGGAAACAGCTGGAGAGATGGCAGGTGTCATACTACAATTAAAGACAAGAAATGTATCTGCAAAGGTTTTCAACTGTTATAAAATCCTGCCTAACCATTCCAATTAAGCAAGGCATTGTAATTGTTGCTCCCAAAAGCAAGCTTCCCTTCATCCCTCACACTCACACTTATTCAAAACATACATATCTCTTGCCATGGCAGTGGAATTGATCTCACTCTGTCAATAGCTTTTTATGGAGACAGAAGCTGAGTGCAACGGAGCCACACATCTGCAATGCAAATGGTATCCTAAACGTGTCTCCAGAAAGCAAATGCACAGCACATGGGAGCCCTGATAGATGTACTCTGTCCTGAAACCTGGCAGCAGCATAAAACACTAACCTCACTGTCAGCACCCAAGGCCCTGGGACAGCACTACCATGGGGGCACACTCGGTTATAGGGGGGTGCTCCCCAAACTGACACATAAGCAGACATCTTCTACTCCAATTTATGGTTTATTTTCCATTGGTTTAAAGACGGGAAAGCTCCTGAGGAAGAGACATGGAGAGGTGCCCTTGTGCATGGAGCTGGTGGAGCGGTCTGCAGGGAGGATGGCTGGAAGATGCTGCACCTCTTGGCCTACTTGGCTGAAATGGTAGCTCAAAACTCCGTGCTTCCCTCAGTTGTGGTTTGTGGCCTATCGTTTCTCGGGAGGAGGGGCTCTCAAGTGGGAATAAGGGAGCTGATGCTATAAAACAGGCCATAAATCATATGTCAGCTTTTATGGCCAATGTTCATACTTGTAGAAGCATCTTCCAGATTGCTCAGGCTCTCAGGCTGTAGGATGGCTCTTACTGAGCTGGGCAATATTGGGGTTGTGCAAGCAGCGTAGTGGAAGCAGATCAGACACAGTGCAGACAATACCGGGGTTGGGATCCCAGCAAGTAGACTGAGGTGGGTGTTTGGGGGCTGTAGAAGCATGTGCATTTTACTCAGCTGTAGCCAGTCCAGAGCCCCTGAAAGTGTCTGGTACATTAAATACCTGTAAGCTCAGGTACTGGATGCAGCACGCCTGGAAATTGTACTGTAGAAACGAAGTGGCAGCCTGCCATCCAAGTCAGGCACTCCAGCACCCATGTCTTTCTCACATCTGGTGCCAGAGTCAATCAGCCAAACCAGATGCTGATCTGATATAGCTGTTACTGGCACAGGAATGGGAAGGGAACCATCCCAAGTAACAGCAAAGTGAATATCTCTTTATAAAATGCCTAAGTAAATAGGCACAATAACCTAATCCAACCAAAAATTAAAAATTATTTCTCTGAACAGCAGCAAGTGGAAGATAAGAACAGGCCTTTATCAAGTCCAGAGGCCTCCTGGACAGAAGGAAAAACAAGTGGAAGATCAAATGGATTGTGGGTCAAGTAAAGCACTAGGCAAAGAGGTTTGAGCCAAACCACAGGACACATTTGTCAAGCTCTTAAAAAAATAGAAATGAAGGATCAAAGCAGAAGCACTTTGCAAATATTAACATTTGTCACCTACTTTTACTTTTGATGTGCTTCATTTTGAAGACATCTCTCCCTTTTCTCTCTCTCTTTTTTTTAGCAGGATAATCTAATCTTTCAGTACACACACTTGCCTTCTTCAAAAGAAACACAGGGACAAAATTACTGAAACATGGAAGACTTTAATAAGAACAGATTAAAAGAACCTACATATGGAAAACAAATATTAAAAGTATATTAAGCAGCAGTCCAGGGAAATGTTGTTAACACTGTAGTCAAATATTCTAACATAAAGGTTTTGGTAGTTTTCCCAACAAAATATAAATGAAACAATGAGTCCTTGTATTGCCTCACATTTGAGTGGAGGAAGAGCATACCTGTAGCACTTGAGTCAGCAGCAACATAATTAAAGAAAAGCACATTAGCACCAAACGGATCACATTCATTACTGACACATAGGTATTGTTTTGGAGATGCTACCCCACTGATTACGAGGATCAAAAGATGGTTAAAAAAAAAAAGGGAGGGGAGGAAAGAAGGTTAAAAACTCTTTATGGAGCGTTTTCAGCTGTGTGTTTATCCCTGCTATACCAGCGAGAGGAGTCCTAACTCAGCGGCGAGCTGATGCTCCTGCAAGGCTGGGTTACAGCTTTGTTTTCTTCTGCCCTTCAGTCAGAAGGTTTTCATGTCTCCACCGACATCCCGAGCCACGGGACTGCAGAGGGAAACAGCCTTGGAGGACCTCCGGCATATATTGAGAGTAACCTGCTGCGCGCTGAGCGACGGTGACCTCCTGCGCGCCGCGGCCGAGGCACCGCTTTGCAAGATACATAACAACAACAATACCTCAGGCTGAATTTAGGAAATTCGGTAATTGTCAAGTGTGGTAAATCGTCTTTAAAGCAAACACTCTTAGAAGCGGAGAGATAATGTTCATTCCCCCGGGACGAGGCGGTAGCGAGGAATACGGCGAGGCTGTGGGCAGGGTTTCAAAGCAGCCCCGGCGCGCTGGGCCAGATAGTGCCGCCCGCTCCCGACGGGATTTCTGAGACTGCTGGCACCAGGGTGACAGGCCAGCAATCGTTAACAGGGGAAGTCTGTCTGGTGCCTGCTCTTTGTTCCAGCCCCACTTTCATATTTGAGAACCCTTATGGTATACTTTCTATTCACAGCAACATTTCAGCCTGTTGCAAGTGTGGCCCCAGTGATTATAGTTAGGCAAATACAGCAAGAACCCACACATGCTTGAGCCCTTCAAAGTATCTTTTTTTCCCCCCGCTCAGTTTCCACTTGTTAATATTTGACTGAGTCTGTAGTTTGAACAAGTACTTCCCAAATATATTTCAGCTTTCAAAAAGAAAAAAAGAAAAGCCACCGAACGTTTACGGTGTTCAGAGCATTTATGGCTGAAACTCGTTCTGCAGGTTCAGCCATATGTCCTGCCCATCCTTGCACAACTGTTCTCTTGTAAAATGCAGTCGGCCTTCTTAGTGGGGAATTCTCCACAACCCTGGCACCGCATTCAGTTCCTCGATATCCCACCAGGATGACTTCTTGGAAATACTAAAAGCAAGGAAGATGCTAGGAAGATGTGGCTCAAGATGCTTACAGCTGCTGGGGGGAAGAGGGCATTGAAATGTAGATAATAATCTCTTGAGGGATCCACCTGAAGGAAGGACATACCCAAAGTGAGGCATTGTGATCACCTCCCTAGAAAGATGATGATGGGATACATACTTCTGACTACATGAAAGGGAATTGAAGTTCCAGGAGGAGCATCAGAGATGGGCCAATGTAAATGTTACTCAGATTAACAGGTATGGTAATTGCCATTCCTAACTGCTATCCACATAAAAGAGCTCCTCGAGGGGATCCATTCTTGTTATTCACCCTTGGAGAAATGTACCTGGAATTTCACAGAAGCTGGAAAACACAAGGTTCCAGCATCTCCAACAGCTGCCCTTCCAAGCACTTTACACAGTCTTAGCACAGGTGACTGAGTGGGATTTTGCACAAAGGCTTCTTCATTCTGCTTCTGGCAGCGTAGAGCATTCTAAAGAGGATATCAATAACACTGTTTTGATTGAGGCTATAACAATTGTTCTTATGTGAATATGTTCAGCTATTTTAAATCTCCTTAATCCTGTGAGTGGACAAATGTGAAATTAGAGAATTTTACAAACCCAGCTTCTTTTTTTTTCAGTCATGCACATATACCAGTTCTGGATTTCATATTTCTGTATATAAGCCTATTCCCTGTACATTGGCATTTTTTCCTCACCAAGATAAGAAAACAAAGATGCTGCAATATTAATAACAAGGTATTAATAATAACAATTATTAATAATGTTAATAACATTTTCCCTTTGAAGAAAAATTCTTCTTTAAAAATAAGCTTTATGCTAGATGTAAATAATTGTGTGTTCTTAGAAATTATGGGTATTTCTTAACGCGCCAATATACTATTATTATAATAACCTTCAACAAGCCTGAAAAGCTTTTCCATGAGCAAGGAAGGAATATGTGGGGTTCATTTCAAAGCCTGTGTAATTAATTACACAGATTTACAGGAGCTGCAAAAATGTTGTGGAAACTGCACTGTATGACAGCAATTCCACTGTCATATTTGACTTACTTGTAACTGGAACAAAGTTACTTTAGGTGAAGCTCAGTCCCACTACTGCAATAAAAACATTCTGATCTCACAGGGACACCAGGGGAAGAAAATATTGGGAAGGCTGAAAATGGGACAGAAAGTTATTCTAACAGGTTAGCTTCCAAAAAATAAATAGCTAAGGTTAATAACATTTATTAGCAGTGCTGGTTAAGTGCTTGAATCAAGAAATTTTTTACTAAATCTGTCTCACTTTACCATAGGAAACCTCAGAACTATAGAAACCTTCAAAGCCAAGAAGAAAAACTAAAAACCATTTCTCTCCTTCCTCCCTAATGAACGTTACAGTGCTGGTGAAGACACACAATCTCACACTGCCCCTGCAGACATCCCGGGTGAAGGCACAGTTTTGTTGAGCTGAGTTTTATGTGGTCACTTAAATAAGTATAAAATTTTCCATTGTTTTTCCCATTGAAAATTTCCCATTCTTCTCACAGGCCATGGATGCTGCCTGTCCACCACTGCCATTTCACAGACTGCAGATGTTAATGCCACATCTCCATTGTCTCTCCTCTGCTACCCCTTTTTCCAGGTGACCCTTTACTTTCATACATGCTTCTTCCACTCCACCTTATCTTCTACTTTCCTGCTGGGCAATCACAGTCGAAGTTGTCTTGTCATTTTCTCCCTGGAAGACACCCGTGTTTCTGCAGCACATGGGAACATCACAGCTTTCCCTTCACTAATAACACCTCACCAGCTCAAGCAGGCAAGCAGAGGCAACCTGCAAGCTCTTGTCTACAAGGCCTACGGGTGCTGCCGAACAACCTCTCTTTGCAGCATTTCTTCCTCCTGGAAATGCAAACATGGAGCAGTCCACATTTTCAAAGTGCAAATCAGGCTCCTATCTTGGATGCAACTGGTACAGTTGGAGCATGGTCAGTTTAAATCAGCTCATAAAGTGAAAACTACATAATGAATGAGCACAGAAAACTGACTTGGCAAAACTCCACTGCAATGATTTGTTTTCCAAAGTGCAGCTGATTTACAGATTTGAGGCCTTCATTGGTGCTCTCTAGGCTTAAAGCAAGATATTTCAACAAAAATTATAGCTGAAGAGCCTCTCTGATAATCCAGGAAATGTTCTGAGGGTGACAGTAAATGCTTGAGGTATGTGTGAGAAGGGTATGTCCCAGCTGGTACTGTTACATCTCTGCACAAAGCAGACAAGCAAGCGGAGCTCCTGAATTTATTGGCTTTCCAGGTCCCTGCCCTGCCCATGGCCCCAGAGCCATCCTGCTACCCCAACAGGCCAGGCATGGATTTAGCCAGATTCCTGTAAATTCTCATGAAATTTCCAGCCCATAGCTGGAACAGGCATGTGGAGACATTGCTGGCTTTGTGTGGCTCCCAGCTACTCAGCCCCAAAACCACCCCTTTTCATGGGGACAAGGTGAATCCTTGGAGGGCAGAGGAAAGCCTTCAAGAGCTAAACCATAAGTAACAGTCCTTCGAGGAAAAAAATGCTAAACAAGGCACTTCCTTGGGCCTGCTGCAGTTTCTCTTAACAAAGGGAGAACAAGATCTCCATGTGCTAGCTCCTATCTGTGCTTTCCAACCCCAGCATTTAACTTCCATCTCATTCCTGAGC
The DNA here is from genome assembly GCA_013390105.1 of Tichodroma muraria. Taxonomy (NCBI): domain Eukaryota; kingdom Metazoa; phylum Chordata; class Aves; order Passeriformes; family Sittidae; genus Tichodroma; species Tichodroma muraria. The sequence continues at coordinate 48,770 of WAAG01019527.1, read as the reverse complement.
AAGGAACCAAAAGTTCTTGGAGAGATTGACCTACTGTATGCTTTGTCAGTTGTAACGTAAGTCTTACTCCTTAATAAACTGGGAAGTGACTCTGTTGTGATGACAGAAGAGCTGGTAGCTGCCGTGAAGTAGAATGCCTGGCTGCACACCAGCCATCTGTGGAAAGGTGCCCACAGGCATTTAGGACCTCTCCAGGATGGATATCTTAATTTTTCATTTCTCCAGCATGAATTTAGTTGATGGAGATTTAAATTACTTAAGACATAACAAAGTGCCAATCAGAGGTAATATAAGCAGTACAACCCTCGGATCCCTGAGTACAAGGATCTTTACCCACTGTGTCAATTTAAAAACCAAAACAAGAGCACAAGGGAAACTCAGTAGGATGGCCTGTGCCCTCCCTTCGACTCCTATACTGCAGTTAAGTGCTCTGGTTTAAGGATGTGATTAAGGAGGTTGATTTCTCTTTTAGAGGATGTGATATTGGCTTGGAAAGCCATGAGGACGATTACTAACAGCCTCCTCACAAATAAAAATAGGATAAAGAATTTATTAAACTTTCAAACTTTTAAAGATGACGGACTCAAATTATTGTTCCGTGTACGATGCGAAGAACGGAAAGACAGAGCCCTTCCGCTGTGGGGGGGAAAGATGGCTTTGCTCCTAGCATACCTGAACTCTAGAAGTTAGGAAATGACAGATATTTCATATTGCTCATTTACCTGGGTCTATGGAAAGAGAAGCTTAAAAGTTCTGCCACAATACTCTCATGACCAGAAATACTGACAGGTAACAAACCCTCCTCAGGAAGCTGGGAAAGGCTTGAAGAAGAAGTGCTTTTACAGGACAGAAATTGGAACGAGAAAAACTCAATTTACCCAGAAATCACTTGGTTGCAAGAGGGGGCTAGGGAGAAATGCAGTTTCGGAGTTAAAGGTGTAAGATTTTCAAAGGGGCATTTCAAAGGGACAGTGCCTTACCCAGCACCGCCTGGACCTTCGTGACACATTTTGGTGTTGTAACACCAGCAGAATGTCTCCACTGAATGGACAGCCAGCAGGATCTGGGAAACATGGCCCTTGCTAGTCCAGCTGGGCAAACAGGTCCGGACCTGCACCCTCTCCGAAACAGAGCACCTGCCCATCAAGGCATTCAGAGGCTTTTATTTTTTCAGTTTGTTTTTGTCAGGAAAAAGAGAAAATCGTTCAGTTTTTCAGGACTGTTTTCTTGCTCCATTTTTTAGCCCTAGTTTCTTTCAATCTACAAGTTCTTCCTCTTTATGCCACATCCATAACTTTCTTTTCCTCACAAATGGAAGTGGAAAAATGTCAGAGGAATAACAGAAAATTCTTCAAGAATTCTCCTTTTCTGCAGATAAAGTCTGAAATTTTTTCTTCTTTTATTTGCATTTACAGATTTTCAAGCTGACTGTTTTCTCTATCAAGCCTTGGAAAGACTTGATAGCTCCTAAGGGCATGTGAAACCAAACTCACCACCCTGAGTCTTAAAATCCTCAGAAAGTCAGCATTCAGCAATGCAAAGCATGAGACTATTACTTCTTGCATTTGCACATCATTGTTATCTACTAGAAACTTCAGCTGAAGGAAAGACAGGGCAAACCACAGGGATGAATTCATGTGGCTACCAGGGAAAATTTGCAATTGCCTTAATGTGGATAATATTATTTTTTTGTCAATGCTTGCAGGGCAGTGTAAGGGGGCAGCTTGGCATTGTACGTGTATTCAAGTAGCAAGTTGGTGGCATGAACAGATGTTTGGGTGGTCGGGGTGGTTTTTTTTTCCAAGTGCTTCACTTTTTTTTTTTCCCCCCCAATAGACCTGGGCAAAGTTTTGTGTAATTTTCCAGTGACCTTGATTATGCAATTGGGTATGGCTGCTGCCCTAGACGACATCAAAGATGCCACTCACATCAGGTGGCAGGCAGCCCTGGCCAGGTGAGGGACACCGTGAAGGCAGCGGGCAGTGCCAGGGGCAGATGGCTCTCCAGCCTGCCTTGTTTAATGACCTTTTCCTGGGGGAGCTCTTATTGCTACCACTCTATTTTTTTTTTTTTTTTTTTTTTTGAAGCAGGGAAGTTACAGAGCTGGCAGTCATAAAACACACAGAGGCATCATCAGGTAGAAGATGATTTACCGCAAATCAACTGGATTATTTATTTCCCCTTCCAGACAAAGAGAGGAAGGTCCCAATCCAGAAACAGCACGTGCTTAACTCCAACCAGGAGCTCAAACCCCACTGAAGTCAAAGGGTTAAATTCAGCCCTCTTTGAAGTCAGCAAGGGCAACTCTTCATCTCAACAGGGCCAGTTCTTCCTCCGGCACTAAGTGCTTTGATGAATCCACACTGCAACACGCAAACGAGGTGCAAAGCAACATCATCGCTTCCAGGGTGCCTCCCTGATGCCGACACAAGGCTTTGGAGCCAGGCTGGAGCCGGGGCTGGGACACGGCCCTTCCACGCTTTCTCCATTAAACCATCAGGAGTATCAGGTGAGAAACACCTGGCTTCTCTCTGCAAGCCTGGCCGTGGGCAGACTTTAAAGAGCGATGACCCTGAAGAAGCAATGGGGTGAGGGAAGCAGAAATGATGTTGCTCCAAATTTTCTATGCTATAGGAGTCCCTGATCATGCTTGATAAACCTCCTCACCAACCTCACAGGTACAGAGGAAACCAATTACAGTCTCAAACTGCAAAAATGTAGCTAACATTACCCAGAAACCCTCTCATCACTACCAGATTCTCTTTCAATGTTACCATAATTTTACCCTTCCTCCAAAGACAGATGAAAGCCACCTACACCCAGTGTTTCAGGTGGTTGAATGTTAGTTGTTTTTGTGGTAGGACCTGGAAAACTAAGCTATGAGAGGTTTGTACCTGGTTCTCTTTGAATACTTCTCTCTCCTTCATCCTTTTATCACAATTTCTGTTCCCTGAAAGCCTGGGAGGGAGATCTTAGCAAGCAGGTAATCTGTCTCCCAAGCGCTCTTGACACAAGTGAAACTAAGAATGAAAATTGCCCATTAGTCCTTGGTTTTCAAAATTTTTTTGCATCAAGAATTTTCCGACCAAAGCACTGTTTTNAGGTCTGGTCAATCAAGCCCCAGGTCTCTTGTCTCCAGTTTGTGATTATGTTTTATGATCTCAGACACAACAGATTGTGAGCCTGCAATGTTTGGAAATAGTAGATGATTAAACCTTCTGGCCAGGTGTAAATGCAACCTTTGTCTTCTGATGACTGTGTGAGAATTACCTTCTTTCTCAAAGTCCCTGGCTGGCCCTGCTCTCTTCACTGTTACAAACACCCCTGCTTGGAGCTACAACCACATCGTCCTTCCACTTTATTTCTCATCTATCCACAGGCATCATCACAACCCATATCATTTCAACTGTCCTGAGACACAGGAAAAAAAATGCTGAGCAAGCTACTAAAAATTCGAAAGAGTATGGCCTGTGAGTTTTTCTACTTGTTCACCCAGGGCGATTTTGTACCAGGTAAATAATAAAAAACGTGTAATGATTGACTAGGCTTTTAAACCTGAGCTGAAGGTAAGTTTGCCTTGCTGTTCCAGTTAAATATTCTCACTAGCCCCCTTCTCTTTCTCTAGTTGATCATGCCACGAAGTCCCATTCAGCCTGATGCATTCTTTATTCTTTAGAAATTTGGGCAACAGTCAAATCTGACCTTTAGAGCCATAAACAAATTAAATTGTTTCACAACCAAATAATATGAAACAATATTGAATAGCTAGGCTTCCGCCGAGTTTCCTCTTAAAGAGAAAGAAGCCCTGAAACAGCACAGACGTGGGAGATAGAGGGAGAGAGATGGAGGACAGGGCATGCGGACACCTCACACAGCAAAGACATGGAAGAGCACTGGGGCTTGGCTAGGGACTGGTGGGTATCAGCATTTTAGAAAATGTTGTGAGAGGCATTTATTAATTATTCCCTCTTTTTGGAACAGAGCATTCCCAAGAGCCATACCCTGCTGCACAGACACCAGTGCCAGCAGCACCTTGTGCTCTGGCCGCGCTTCAAGGTGAGACCCAAAAGCGGCCAAAGCGGCCTTGGTGCCATCGGGTCGGAAACCATTTCTGCTCTCCACTGTTTGCCTGAACTTTGGCTGCACGCAGCCCAGCCTTCCTGCACACACAGCTCCCGCTGCCGCACGCGGTCCTGCTGACACGGGTGAGGGGCAGGGCTGTGTCACCTGCTGTCAGCTCTGCAGGGACATCCTTGAGAGCAGGGCCGCTCCCTTCCCCTTGGATTGCATGCAGGAAGCTGACAGCTGCCGAGGTGGCAAGAAGTGAGTCCTCTTCGGATAGATGCTGTAGGGTTCAGCACCTTTGCGTAGCATTGCTGGAATGCAAAGCATCTGGAGCAGATGTGGAGATGTGATAAGGCTCCTTGCTGTCCTTAAAAACACTATGAAGAGGCCGGGTAGGGATTCCCCTGGCAAAGGGAGATTCCCCACCTGGCACCAAGCAGATCTTGGTTGCCAGTGAGTCTCTGGGACCACCACAGGCAGCCCACCCTCATGCCCCTGGGGAGATCTCTGCTGTGGGTGGTGCCCCGTCACCTGCTCACCCTGTCTCCTTTGCAAGGGGACACTCCAGCTGGGGACAGGCCACCCCTCTCCTCCCTTGCCTTCACAGCGAATTATACAGTTTATGCATAAAGGCACAGACAGAGAAACAAACAGTGCAACGAGAGGAGCTCTGGGACACACAGTACTGCAGCTGTATTGGGAAGGTGGCACCCACAGGCGCCTTGCTCTGACACCACACTGGCAGTGGCATCCCTGTGTTCCTGGGCACCCATCAGCACAACAGCAGCCCATCCGTGGGGCACCACTCAGCATCTGCACCAGCACCAGGACTCTCACGCTCCGTATAAAGAGATCCCAAACCACAGTTATTTATTTCCCCACATGATGTCTGCACACACGATATAAGCAACAATATGTTCTTTGGAGTTGTACAAATGACACTCATAGCTGCTGCTTTTCCCTGAGGCTGGACACCTAAACTGCCATTACTGCCGCTGATATGAAAAGCATTTAATTACCTACAGGTATGTGCATTTACGAAGCAGAGGCGACAGACATGAAGCATATTTATATGCCTTAATTAACTTGAAGAATTATGAAGCCGTGCCTGTGACTGAGGCAAATAGCTTTGCCTTCTGTAAACCATTTGACATAAGAATTATGAGTATAAGAATTAGATGTAGGGATGCATCTAAATATTTATACTACATTCATTACACCAGTATCTGAGCACGTTTATGTTGTAACCTCCACTTTTACATCCGTTAATTTTGCTTTGCTGTGTAACCCCGGGTTAGCCATTGCTCAGTGCCACGGTGCCCTTCTACAGGCTCTGGAATGTTTCAGGGTAAAGCTCTTTCTCCAGGCAATGCATTTCCATGCTCTTGGTGCAAGACTTGCTGAGGCTTCAAAACCAGGACAAAAGACTGAACAGGCTCCTGACCTAAACCAGGCTGGCAGCCCCTACATTGTATAGCCCCAACAAACTGAACCTCCTCATGTCGTATTTCAAAGTCCTCTGACACAGGGCACGGAAATGCTGTGGCTGGGATCCAGTAGCTGCTGTCATCAAAGTGCTGACAGAAACAGAAGTTAAGGGTACTAAATATTTCACTGTTAACAAAGCCAATCTAACGTGATTTTTTGAAGACTGGGGAGAGGGGGACTCTGCCAGCAATGATACTGAAATACACACACAAAGCTCTGAAACGAACTTTTAATAAGGTTTTAGAAGTCTTCTAATTAGATGAAATAAATGTGTATTTTGATCAAATGTTTTGCTCTATTTTTAATTCTTGTTTTCATTTAAAATATTAACCAGTAAAATGAAGAAAATTAATTTTGGGAGAACAAAGGCAACATGCTTGATTTTGAAAAGTTCANNNNTTTTTTGCCCATGGAACAGAATTGCAAATGCTGCAGGCAGAATTTTTGACCAAAGGGCCATTTTGAGATTTTGTATTAGAAAGCTAAATGGTTGGACAGGGTATTTCTAATTTTTTTCTATTAGACGCCATAACACTTGGCCCTTGCCACATTCCAGATCTCTTGCAGTCAGCATCTTCAAGGAGGTGGTCCCAGCAGAGGCTTTCCCACAACATCCTCGATTCTACATTTCCAGCCCATCTTCTACCAATCCCGGCAACAGCGTCCTCACAGCCTCAGTGACTGACAGCTCCCTCAACGCAGATCAGTCATTTAGCATTGTCACTTTGTTTCTACTGAGCTGTTTTGTCATTTCTGTGACTGCCCTCTTCCCCTCCCCCCAATTTCACCAGTCAGTGCCTAAGCCTGGCATTGGGCAGTAGCAACTCTCTTGCCATCCTCCCTGAAAAATGAGTTTTGCTTTGCAAGGGGCAATTCTGTTTTGCCAGCAGGGTGAAGAGCAGGAACGCTGCCCTGCTCTCTGCAGCCACATCCCCAGGGGAGTGGGTGGGATATGTTGGCCACTGCTGGGAGCAGAGCCTGGGAGAGCCACTTTAGATGGGACAGGGATTTGCCCCCTTGACGCGTGCTGGCAGGTGGCTACTGGGGAGCCCGGGCTCCTTGCTCAGGGCGTTTCCATTGCAAGGACATCTCTCACCTCCGTCTCTGTATCTCACAGCAATTTTGATTACTGGGATTCATCCCCAGACTGTTTCATGCTATTCCTGTTTCATCCACCTGCTATTATCTCCTGCCTTTCTTGAGAAATTGCTGCCAAATTATGCTGCTCCCTTTTTTTTCCTCCCCATCATTAATTTCTTTTCTAGGGTGGAGAGCTTCCCAGATCACCCTCCACCCACTTACACACATGCATGCACACACACACACTTTATAGAAAGTGTTTACTTATGCGGGGGCAATAGTTTAAAAGGTAAATGAAATAGAGGACGCAGCCTGGATTGGCTTAGCAACACAAACAGTGCCAGCAGGTAAAGGGCCCAGGCCTGTTCTTTCCCACCTCAGAATTGTTTTAAAATGACACCCCTTCATAATTAATTGTACAGCACCTGATTAGTCACTATTGACAGACCTAGAGCCAATTGACGCGTTTTTTTCTTCTTTTTTATTTTTTTTTTCTTCATCTGGCTGGGGAGAAAATATGAAGTGCCTGTAGCCACACACACAATATACCTCCTGGTGATTACATCAGGCAGCTGAGCAATTAGAGCTGGTAGGATCAGCTCAGGAGCTGGAGGCTACAGTAGCAGGATCACAGCCCAACCTTAGCCTTTAATATGAAAATGAAGAAGGGAAGCAACAAATCCAATAAACCCTAGAAGTCAAACAAAGCCAACTGGGAGTTTGTTTTTGATAAGTTGAAGGAAGAAATGGGGCGGGCTAATAAAGCTGGGCACTTCTTTGGCTGCTCTGGTCTGTCTCCTGCATGAGGAGGATTAAACTAGTCAGTAGGCAGCACCTAAGTCAGAAGGCAATCCCGGTGACAGAAAACGTGTGTGGTTCATCGGCAATGGAGTCGGGTCAGAAGGGGTGGGTTTGTACCCCTTTCCACTTCCAGGCATCTGTGAGCGCTTTGCAAAGCAAATGAGTTTGCTGTGGGACAGGGCAAGGACACATCATACCAGGGGAAGGAAGGTGCAGGCAGCCTTTGCTCACTTTGATCTAAACCAGCATTATCTTGCTGGAAACTTTGAAAGAACAAAGTCAGTCTCCACCACCAGGAATGCAGTTGAGGTCCTCCATCTCCAGATCTCCAGCAGCCCGCCTTCAGACACGCTGCTTCCATGCACCCCAGTTGGCCTGGTATCAGCTCAACTCAGCCATTGTACAACCCAGTAAAGCCGAGTCCTGCCCCTGTACAAACACTTTACTCTCAAAGAAGAGGATCTGTACAAGACCTCAGCCAACTTCAGAGTACTTCTGAGTGAGGTATTAAGCCAATATCAGTGCCTACACAGGCGTTTGCTCCAGTGTGAGTTAATCAGTTTAAACCCATAGCTTTGGGTAAATACTTGTGCGTAGGCAGACAATGACTTGGGATTTGACCAAAGCTCGGTGAATACAATGTGAATAAATGTGTGCTCTGAATAAATAAATAATTAAAGACACACCTAATTAAGGCTCCTCTGTGGCCATTCTTGCAGATGAGGCCCTGAATGCAGGAAACCTCTGGGTCAGCTCTAAAGCAGATTGCATGAATTTATCAAAGGATCTTTTGTTCTGGAAGCTGATTAGTTAATCAGGAATATTTTGCCCTGAAAAACTCTCCTGCATGGAAAGGCATCAACATAGCCTGTATTTAAACTTCTTAGACGCGGGTGATTTTACATCCTAGATGTAGTGACTTCCAAATTTAGACGCCAAAGCACAGGAGACTGCAGAGCAGAAATTCCACAGCTGACTGACAAGAACCACTTGACTGCAGGAAGAGTTCAAGTCACCTTGGGTCCAAGGTGACAATCCCTGCTAAAGATGCTTAGCCCTGGACTGGGTTAGTAGCATGGTCCAAATGTACCCACTTACTTTCTCAGTTTAAATCAGTATAAAAACGCAGCATAAGGTTAGTAGAAATTGCTGCAGTTAAATTAGAACCAAGTCACAGCTGTTTAGAGTTCTAGTTTAGGGTCCAGTTCTCTTTGGAAGAATGTAAATACTGCACCACTTGATGTCCTTGGACCCCAGAGATGGACTCCAGAATCAGGAATGTATCGCAAAACTGCAGATTCAAGCAGTTTGGAAAAGACCTCTGAGATCATCAAGTCTAACCTTTGACTAAACACCATGGCCGTAAGGGCCACATCCAGTGATTTCATGAATGCCTCTAGGGATTGTGACTCCACCACCACCCTGGGCAGCCTGTTTCAATGCTTAACAACCCCTTCTGTGAGGAAATTCGTCTTCATGTCCAACTTTTATCTCCCCAGGTGCAGCTTGAGGCCATGTCCTCTTGTCCTTGTCACCTGGGATCTATACCCAGCTGGCTACAGCCTCCTTTCAGGCGGCTGTAGAGCGTGATAAGGTCACCCATGAGCCTCATTTCCTCAAGGCCAAACAACCTCAGCTTCTTCAGCTGCTTCTCATGGGACTTTACCTTTTAGACCCTTCCCCAGCTCTGTTGCCCTTCCCTGGACACGCTCCAGCACCTCAATGCGACTCCTGAATTGAGGGGCCCAGAGCTGGACACAGAACTCAAGGTGTGGCCTCACCAGTGCCGAGTAGAAGGGGTCTATCACTGCCCTGGTCCTGCTGGCCACACTATTTCTGAAACAGTCCAGGGTGCCATTGGCCTTTTTGGCCACTTGAGCACACACTGGCTCACATTCAGCTGGCTGCCAACCAGCACCCCCAGGTCCTTTTCCACTGGGACGCATTTCAGCCACTGTTGTTGAAAAGTTGTGCGCCCTGTTGAGGGAGAGACAAGAAGGGCTGGCACTGGGGCAGAGGGTGAACATGGTGTCTCTTTCGGGTGGTGTTTGATGCCGCCTGAAAAGTGACTCCAGTTACAAACGTCTCAGGCAACGCTCAGAGGGGAAGATCTGAATGCCACTGTCAGAGGAGGAAGCAACCAAGAGATCAGGTCTTCCAGGAGTGATGCCTGCTGTTCCGGATCACACTGAGCGCATACAGAGGAAGGGCATCAAGAAGGCACTAAGGATGGGAATGCTGGGCCCAGTGACACAGAACACTGGCATGGGATAGTGGAAACTCTGGTCCCATCGCTCACCTCTACATCCAACTTGCCATGTGGACTTTACATGAGCTCACAATGCCTCTATGTTTTGGCATCTACTCAGATAATAAGCATCCTAGAGGTCACAGTGTTGACTTCTTGTGTGTGTGTGTGTGTGTGTGTGTGTGTGCGCACAACAGCAAGACCAGCAGATACCCAGATCCCAAAGTACTGCAGCAACGTGGACGGTCCTGACAAGGGGAGGAGCAAGAGACCGTGGAGTCCTACTGCCCTGGCTCACCGGCAGCTGAAATCCATTTTGGATAACATTGTAGTAAATGCTGATCCTTTTTTGCTAGTGGAGGACAAGTGTCTGGGGGTGGGAGAGCACTGCATTCAGGCTGGGTGCTTCAGACCAGATGCTGAGGAAATGCTGTCAAACATGGATGGTCTGAGCGTGGGGGATACCTTTCAAAATTTTGAGGAAGTCCCACCCTGATCATTAGGGAAGACCTACCAGTAAGTTTGTACTTCCTAATGTTATTTTTCCCTGACATTATCATGCTTCATCTGGTTGTATTTTTCCAGCTTTTGAGTGGCTTTTCCTCTACAAGTTTGAAGCTATACAAATGTAAGAGAGATGTGTCTGTACCCATATCGGCAGATATACATTAGCCATAGGGCTATCTAAAGAATATTCTCTGTGCAACAGCTCACAGACTTGAATTATTGCTCTTTCTCATTTGTAGTGGTTAGGAATGATCGTTTTGATTCTGCAGATTATTTTACCATTACAAAATTTTGTGCCATTTTGACACCAAGTTATCAACCTGAATTGCTACCTAATTTTAAATTAAATGGATATCCAAAAAAAAAAAAGGATATTCGGGAAAGTTTTTTTGGGATAATTCCAGGAAACTTCACTGTGCCAAAGATGATGATTCATTAGTTGAACCAGCTACTTAGAGCAAACTGTTGAAAGAACAGATTTTAATTTCATCCTCTATGTGAAATGCAGAAGACTTATTGACTTGTATCAATATATTTGGTCCTATCAGAACTGGAATTCTTTTTTTATGAAATGTTTAGAGATTTCAAAAGGAATAACTGTTCCACTCAGGCTTTAATATACCCTGCAGTTATATCAAGCATCACTGTTGCTAGTTTGCATATTTTTTATTCTCTTTGTACTTTGCCTGTGGGCATTAGTCAAGAGGCAAGGCCCGGAGGAAGATCATTTAAAAGACTCAGTAGTCCATAAATAAACTATTTCTGTCTAGGAGAAACCATGAATTTTGCCACAGTTGTCCAGCTCTGGATGCTTAACAGTACTTCCACAGCACATTGTTATTCCAGAGTACCATTAAATCCTGCCAACTTTTGCTTGTTTGTCAGTAGATATTTGACTGTTTGTTCAAACTGTGGAATGATAGTCTGAAGATATCTACACAGAGGGATGATTTGCTCTTTACTATTTGCAGTGTCATCTTCTATTGTCTTCATGCAGTTGAGTAAAGCTAAAAGGACTGCACCATGGTACTGGGGCAACGTGCCACAAATTGTCTCTGATAAGAGTTTTATCAGATAAGCAGCATGTTGATCTAAGAACCTGTCACAAAGAGAAAATTTGCTAGATAACTCGTTTCCAAGGAAAACTTGATCTGTCTCTGCCTCTGCCCCTACTGCGTTTGTAGCATGAGGAGGGTGTAATGGGGTCTCACCAAGTCTCAGGGGAGTGAAGACAGCACTAGTGGACTATGGTTCTTGTTCTGGGGTCAAGACTTCCAAAACCACCAAAAAAAGTGGAGAATGTGCAGGAAAATACAGATCAGAGGCAGCATCTCTCAGTCAGTGTCCAGCTTTTCAAAAGAAGGCTGAGTTGGCTTGCTGGCCGTACAAATTCATTCAGAAGGAAACTGTGTCACATAGCAAGCCCCACTTACTCTTGGTAGGGAAAGACACAATATAAAGAAGTGGAATTTGAAGCCAGATTGAAAAAAAAACAACCAACCAACCAAAAACTGATGTGAGAACTTACAACTGCATTCTTCCCAGTGAAGCACGATCAGAATGCCAGCAAGTTGCTGGGCTCACCAGGGGGGACAAAATGCAGGGAGGAACTGTGTGGCCAGTGTTATGCAGGAGACCCACAGAGCTGCGCTCTGGCACCTTCAAACCTTCACAAATAACACTGGAAGGACTAAAACGACTAACACTTGTGTTTAGTTGCTGATGTCAGTAGCCACCTGTTACACAATTTTTCCTGATTTTCATCTTTCACAATCATTTCTATTCCTGTAGGAAAATGTTTGGAACCTCAAAAGCATCTTTATCCACTTCAGTACGCATATAATTTTTCAGAGAGCAGACCACCCTCATCCACTTGCTAATGCCTTAGCTTTCCCAGATTGATGCACTCCCAGATGCTAAACACTAATCACCAAGCAGGGAGGCGTGTGCAACCACCAGAAAGAGATCTTTTACATCCCACGTTATGTCATGACAAATGACCTGCCATTAACGAATTTCGTGGGGACTAGCAGGGTGGAGGATGCAGGTGTGGCTCTCAGAAATCCCAGTGGCAGCTGTTCGAGGTGCAGCAGCCACAGAGACATCAGCAGGAGTGCATGCAATGGTCAGACCTGAGAAGTGACTGTCCAAATCATGGAGATGTGAAGAGGTGCAAGAGACAGAGGGGCCTGAGGTCATCTTAGGCTGGAATTGCTTGAACAAACCCAGGCTGTACAGAAGACTTGATGGTTTAGGGTACTTTTTTCCACCTTTTCTGCCATCATTTCTTAACGCTTCTGCATCCATAACATGTCTTATCCTTTGATTTTCCACAGTTCTTTCAGTCCGTATTTCCCCTTCCCATCCCTGGCAGAGGCAGCGCTGGTGGGATCATTGCAAATAAGCCCTCCACAAAGCCATTTTGGTGCTGGCCCTGCGTTTCCCGAGGGTGGGGTGGGGTCACACCCCGTTGCTTTCAGTAGCACCCTCGATGACACCACACTCACCTGGCTGGGTATCCTGCAGCTCATCAGCCCAAGGGGCAGTGGCAGCAGCTTCCCGCTGCGTTTGCACAGAGCTGCTTTTTTCTTCAGTCCCTTCACCCTCCCTCGCCAAGAAACATCCTCCCTAGCCAGACATCCCGTATTATGACTAAGGCAGAAGGCCACAGGTTTAGTCAGTTTGTGTACAGTTTGCAATTATTCAGCTTTTTAATGAGAAAAAAGACCTTGAGGCCTGTGATGTCAGAGATAAGAAAGTGTGGAAAGCAGCAGATGTGTGACCTTTCCGCTCTCCTATTGCTTTCTCCTTTGTTGTTTGTGCTGGAGCTCTTCAAGGTTTTAATGCCAGGAAGGGGTGAGGGGAAGGCAAGATGCAGGTTTCATAGTAACTCAAACCCCTGGTTCATGGAGCAACCCCTGGCTTTTAATACAAGGCACTAGTGACAAGCAAAACCCAGCAGCTGCTTGAGAGCTGGGGTGTTGTGGGCTGTAGCCCTTTCCAGCACCTGGACATTTATTCTTCTTGGTAAGCTGGGACAGTTGTTCTTAGTATCCAGTATTTTCTTGGATGGAGAAGTTATCCAAATGAAAAATACCAGTTAATGAAGACTGTGAGTCTTTTTCGTACAGAACACCATCTCCAGACACCTGACCAGGACTGAGTGTAACATTTCAGTTTGGCATGCGTTTGTGCCCTTTGGCCTAGCAGGGAGCTGCACTGTGAGAGCTGGAGCCAGTAAACAGGCAGAGGTTCCTAAACAAAACCTCAATGGCCCCAGAGGCACCTGAGTGCAAAGGTTGGATGCTAAACTTCTCTGCCCTGGTACCTTCAGACATCTGGGATGTACCTGGCTTCTTAAAACATGGCCCAGATGAGTGGTAAAACACCTGAACTCCACATGTCTGTGCCAGGGTGTCCTCCCAGCTGTCTTGCCAGCAGCATCTTCTCATCTGAGCAATGTCTGGGCGTGGGGTTGGTGCTGTGCCTTCAAGTAAACCAGGAAAACACAGCTTCAATACAAAACCGGTTGGGTAACACAGTCCAAGGAGCAGCTGTTGGTGGTTGCTGTCAAAAAGGGGAGAGACACAGAGGAATGGGTACAGGAGGCTTGTACCCAGCTCTGCCTGGTATCGTCTGTCAGAGCACAAGGGAACATAGACGATGATGTCTGTGATGTTTGTGATGGCAAACCTGGCAGAGAGGATCAGAATTTAAAATCTTAAAAAAGAGGAAAAAGGCAGGAAAGAGACGTTTTGACAATTTAGAGAAAGTGTGGGACAAAACTCAGTAGGGCATAGTGCAAGGAATTACAATCAGGGAGAAACAACCAGGCGGAAATGGCTGGTTAAGAAGCAGCTCTGTGGAAAATATTCTAAATCACACAATTACCAAAACCAAAACCCAAAACCAGTGAAGCACATGTCATGTTGGAAAGAATAGCAAGCAGTATTGCCCGTACGAAGAAATGCCCCCCTTGCTCAGTGCAGATGTGGTATGCTACTTCTCTTATAGGGTGGCCAGTTTTGTGCAATGCGTTTCAGGAAAGATGCTGGCCCTTTGGAGAGAATCCAGGAACACCGGAGGTCTGGGAAACATGACCTGCAGGGGAGACCTGAAAGAACTGGATAGCTTAGGTCAAAGAAAAACAACTGAGGGGGATGCAGTAATAATCTTCAGCTACATAAAACAGCTCAGAGATGAACTTTTTAATGGTAAGGGAGACCCTTAAGAATGATGCAAGAACACCTTTCACAACACAGTGCACGTACAGTTGGTCTCTTTGTGGGCAGAGGCATGCTTTTGGAGACCCCTTCCAATCCCACCATCCCTTTCTGAGCTCCAGGCACAGGACCCTTCACCTGCAGGAAGGCAGTCATCCATACAGATCCAGCACCAAATAAACATCCTCACCACCAGCCTTGAGGCACAGTTCCCTTTGAAATTATTCCACCTGGCACAGAAGGACCATGGAGTGATTTGTCTGGAGTCGGAGATCACCCTTGTCTCGATCAGCCCGTGCAGGTGTGGTCAGAGTGGTGTGGATTGGAAGAAGTTGTCACAGCTGAGGGTCCCTGACTGACCATCTATCTCTTCCCTGGGGCATCGATAGGAAAGATAGGCCTATTTGAAGAGTATTTAGAGCATCTGTGTTACCCCTGAAAATACTTCCTGAGGGAATTTCTTCCCCCTCCTTGGCTACAGAGGTAGCTAAGACAATCAGGAGGCTAGATAAACAAGCTCCGAGCATTACATGATGTCCCTCTTCCCCAAAATGTCCTGCTTGTAAAAAGTGGCACTTCTGCATACATTTCACAGGACATTTAATCACATTGTTGTCATTTCTCTAAGTAAGATCTAGACCCTTGGATTGTGAGGGGGAAACTAGATATTAAAAAATATTAGCTGGACATGGTATTTATTTTTCAAATTAAAAACCTGCATCACAGTTCTTTATTAATTACAGCTAGAAGTCAACCCAGCAGGCCATTCCCACTTGCAAATACTTTGCCTGACACGTCAGGGGGCAACAGCTCCAAACAAGCTGTGCCAGCCACAGCCCTGGGACAAACAGTGCCTGCTCCCAGAGCTCAGCCTGTGCCTGTGAGGGGGCCAACACTTCACCCTGAGCCATGGCACTGCCAAAAGGACAAAGCAGAAGAAAAGGAACAATCCTGAGTCTATGATATCGGGAGCTGTGCCTGTGCCCGTCATTACTTGGCTGCTACATTCTCAAGGCAACTTTTTGGGACAAGGTTCTGTGCGCACATCACCTGCAGAAACACTGTGGCCAGAAAATACCCCTATTCCAGCCATACAATGGCTTTCTTCCACTCAACTCCCACAGCTTTCCCAGCAGCCGCTCCCTTTATACCTTTGAACACATTTCAGAGGCCGGTGTGGGACGCATGGCAGGGTGCAGGGCGGGTTTGGGGCAGCCCTATGGCCACAGAGCAGGTACACAGCCACCAGGATGGCCCCTGCTCGCAGCCCCCCAGCACACCATTGTCGTCCTTATCAGACTGATGCACATTTTTCACTCGAGGTGGCAGAATGCCCAGGACTGCCAAGCTGCCAAGCTTTCCGCTAAAAATACCCCTCAGACACATTTCAGACTGGGCTCGTTAGAGAAAAGAAAGAGCGAGTGTATTCTGGTTGCAGTGGAAATGACGTGGAATGAGGCAGGGGAAGAGAGAAAGGGCAGGGGAGACAGGGAGAATGAGGTGGCGTGAAGGCTGGAGCACTGCCCATGGCAAGGTAAAGCCAGGCTGAGTCTGAGGGAGGTATTGGTTGTCCCTGGAGGTGCTGAGTGACGTCACTGGTGTTCCATCCTGTTGTAGGAAATGTTTGTCCTTGTCGTGCTTCCTACATGTGATGCCACCAGCATGGCAGGAAAAGAGGGAGCACCCACTGGGATGTCCCCAAGCAGTGCTGAGAACAAGCAGGGACCCGGCATAAGGGAGAGAGGGACCAGGGCGAGAGGGCAGGAGACAGCCCAAGAGACCAAAGGGAGCCTAGAGAGCCAGGATGAAGGAGGTCTGGTGAGGAGCAGGAGGGAAAGGGAAGAAAAAAATTGGGAAAGCAGTGGGTGCAGAGCTTGGGAAAGGACTAAAAGCAAAGGATGGGTGATGCTGGGTGAGTGGCAGGAAAAAGAGAGAGGAAAAGATAAAAAATAAAAAGAGTTTAAAAAGAACAAGGGATGGTAAAACACTCTTACCATGAAGTTCCTCTGTCAGGGGGGATGCCATTAGCTTGAAGGTCCTTGGACAGATCTCTATTTTGGGAGCCCTGCACAGTGACAAGTGGTTCATTGACTTTCCTGGCCTTCAACAAAGCTAGCTTTCATTAAATATAGCTGATTGTGTTTTATCAATATTGCAAATGGAAGGAGCAATTGGGTGAGGAGCAGTTAGGAAGGGGCTTAGGTTTTTGAGAGTCAGAACTGACTAATACATTTTGCTTTTCTTCTTATTTTTAGCATTTGCCTCTGTGTTTAAATTGTATGAGAACTGACAAAGCTTCACTAACACAGCCTGTACTTCTCTCTGACCTTGCAGATAACCGTGAACCAAAACGTGCAGTTCCCTAATTGCTGTTCCTGGTGGCGCTTTACAGGCTTGTGCTGAATGAGGAGGAGGATCTGACTGAAAACTTTTCCAAATGTTTCTTTCCTGTGGCATGGGGAAGGATTGGAGATGCAGGAGGTTTGGAATCACTGTGTGCCTCTTGTGGCAGGGAACAAAAGTGCAAGAGGTACAGAAATATCCAGAGGACTCAACCTTTCTGTAAGGAGCTAATCCAACCAGAGACTGGAGCCTGCATGCACTTTTATCAGTATTTATATGTCCTTATGGCCATAGCAAACATAATCCCAAGGTTTTATGCTGCTGGTCACAATCCCCATGCTTCAGGTCCTGCCACACACACCCATGAGGTTCGTATGACAGTGGAAGACCTGAGGGACAAGGATCCTCTCCTTGGCCAGGGTTTCTCCTGCCCTACCTGCCTGGGGAGACCCTGCACAGGGGTAAGGACACAAGGCAGCAGCTGGGCCCACGAGGACCACATGTGGCTCCTGGGAGGCTCAGTGCCAGCCAGGATGGCATTCCTGGAGCACAGGCATGCACGAGCCCACGCTGGGCCAGCCTCAGTGCCAGGACATAGCATTGACGCACTGCAGCTGCTGAAGGGTATTTTCTTTTTAATTCTTTAAGATGTTTTTCTCTCCCAGTTCTGTCCCTTCCGGCCTGGTATGTTCCACACTTGTGATATGTCAGAGGAAGCAGATGTTGCCCTGACCACAGAAATTGCCACAGTGTTTAATTTTATTAGTCTCTTAAGCAAAAGACTGTAAAGCATCTTTCACAAGCTGCATATGCCAGCCTAAGAGCTGCAAATGACACCAGACAAAAGTCATCCCTCAGGAGGATCATTAGTGTGTCCAGAGAACAACCTTACAACATGAGACGTCAGATCAGCTTGAAATTACCTGCTTATCGAGTTAGTGTCGCAAGAAAAAAAAAAAAAAAGAAAAAAGAAAAAGCAAAAAGAAACAAACATCAAAACCCAAACAAAAAACCCCAACTTACCAGGAACACACAGAACGATATGAAAGTTGTAAAGATCAGAATATTCACTGATCAAGTGCAAAGGGCTATGAAATTCAGTGGGTGACTTGGAGCTCTGCAGAGCCCTTCCTGAGCAGGAACCTGGTCTGACTAGTCCTTGTTCCGGCGCCCATCTCCCTGTGCCTCCTGTCCCTGCCACTATCTGTCTTGTCTAACAGGACTGCAAGTTTCTCAGGCCAGGCACTGTTTCTCACTTGGATTTTGCATACTCCCAGGGCAGTTAAGCTGTCTGGTTGTTTCCCCACTCCAAGCAGTGGCAGCAGGAGCAGCAGCAGCAGCAACCAAAGTCTTCCTACCTCATCAGAGCCCAGGCTGTTGAGTCTTTTCCAATTGTATTATATTGTTTGGCTTTGGAAAAGAGGAGAAACACGTGACTTACAAGGATATGGGAGATTCTCCCATGTTCCCGTTGCATATTTCAATCAAGCAAAATTAACCTCTTCATGTGAGATGAAGATCCAGTGCAGGTAGGATTACAGTGAGTGTGGTGGATGCGGCAAGGAGGAATAGAGAAGAAACAAACCAATTCACAAACAGAGGAAACAAAAAACTGCTGCAGATAATCCAGTACAAAAAAAAAAAAAAATGGGGCCAGCTGCAGAGAGCTACCTGAGCTGGAAAAAAAAGACAAAGCAGCCTGTGCAGTACCTGGAAGAAGAAAACTCAAACCGGTTTGAAGGATTAGAGAGCCATACAGCCTAGGTGCATACAGCCAGTTGGTAGTGGCTGGTAAATACCACTTCCCATGGCAGAGACAGAGGTCACTTCATCTTCCCACTAAATATTTAAATGAAGACAATGTTTTCTGGTGTGTGAGGGACAAGGGTTTGGAGGACAATTATTTTGAGCAAAGGAAACAGCTGTGGATGGGCTGCACATGGGAGAGGAGCACTTAATAATACATGCTTATGTTGCAAAGGGCCTGTTTTCCATTTATTTTTCCTTAAAGAGCATTCAGCCTTAAAATGGTGTAGGAAGCACCGGTTAAGGCAAATCCCCACACTCCTGCAGTACAAGGAAACAGGCTGTCAGCAGTTAGAGTACCTCCACTAGGCTTTCTCCCAAATGTTGATGTGTTCAACCATCCAGCTAAAAACCTCAACTTCTGCCCAAGGGTGCTGGGTATTTTCCCACCTTCCCTTCCTGCCTGAGCATGCCTGGGTGTGTGGTTGCCAGCCGGGGGCTGCAGCATGGGGAAAGGATATCAGCAGGTGGCCCAGGACAGCGATCCCAAGGTGCAGCTGTAATGCATCAAGTATCCAGCAAAAGATCAGAATTCATTGTCAGTACTTTCAGGAATAAGAAACATGAGGATGCAGGTCTAAAAGGCCCCACGGGTCTTTCCTGTCTCTAGCCATGTAGGGATGTGCTGGGATGTAGTACCTGACAGAGCCTATATGAACGTCTGGTTTTATTTCTGCTGGAATCCAGGCTGGAGCAATGACTCCAGCCACCTCAGGTGGCAGACAGGGAAACAGCAGAGTTTTGTTGAGTTTGAAATATTGGCAGAGTTTGACCAAAATTGTGGCACAGCTCTTGACATATGCACACATTTCCTCCTCTCCTTGCCAGCCTTGGCTCCAAAGTCAACTGCTACATAAAGCTGAAGAAGGTTTAACTTTACTGCAAGCAGAGGTAGGGAATTTTTGTCCAGAATTAACTGGTTAATAATAATCTTTCCATTTTTCCTAACTGCTGTGTTCCAGGACACTTGAATTAACAATTCACCGAGCATGTTCACTTTGAATGACTGCATTGAAATCGGCACAAACTCAAACAGAAGCCCTATAAAAAGCCAAGGCTTTATCGTGTGCTCGGTGGTGGCAGCAAGGAGGCCTGTGGGAAGGAAACAATACCCGTCTGAGTGGAGCGACACGGTTTATCTGCCTGCCATCAGAACAGGCCAGTCATGTTTTTCCGTCCGTTCCCCATGGAAGCCAGCTCCGGTGTACAGTACCAGCCCGAGCAAAAGCCCGCGGCCGGGTCCTTCTGTTTGTGGGGCTTGCTGACATAAGGTGGAGTTGAGGTTATTGTGGTGTGGGACGTTTCCTGCCCTGGCCGCTGATAACCGCAAATCCCAGCAGCCTTACAGGCTCCCTTTGTCTGCCGGCCCCGGACCTCAGCTATGTATAGCCCGTGCCGCCCAGCCCGGGGCAGACGCGCTCGCATCCCTGCGCCCCAGGATGCTCTGCCGCTCGCTGATCGCTTCCCCGGCGAGCTGGGTAGGCTGAAAACCTTTCAACACAGGGTCCGGCTGAACTTTTTACCTCCAGGAGAAAAGGAGGAGGCTGAGGATGGGTCTGTGTGAGACAGTCCCAGCCATCGAGCGCACATTCTTTCACACCAGAAGTAAAAGGATTAAATTGACTGCTAAAATCTGGCATCATTTATACCAGCCGAGGTGTAAATGAAGCCCTTGCCACGAAAACAGCATTAAGTTCCCTTTGTGTTGTCCATCTCGGTGCCAGTGTGGATGATGAAGGGTAACACCTCGATGTCAGTGTGTGTCCCCTACCTCAGAAGTCAGTGTGGTCGTGCCAGCTGGTGAATGTGAAGACATGACTCTGTGTGTGGCTCTCATGAGCAGAAAAGAAGTGCAGGGGATGTGTTTTCATAAAGAGGTGATACAAGAGTAGGTGTGGACAGTCAGTCAGGAGAAGTATGAAGTGTGGGATGCAGGAGAGGGGAGCACAGGTGCTGGAAGGGTTGAGCACCAGCTTCCAGGATGTGGGCAGCACAGAGCTGTGCAGAGAAGAAAGGACCGCTCTGGGAAAACGACGGAGCAGCGATGGGGTAATGCACAACACAGTGCACAACCAAAGGGTGTGGAGCCCAAAAGAGTTTTCCTGAAGCCGGGGCTCTCTTCCAGCCTACCTGCTGCAGGATCAGCCCAGGGACCAAGCTGCCAAATGCATGTTGCAGCAGGGAAGTGTAGTCACATCTCTCTAAGTGAATAAAATCCTCCAGGCATGTCCCCTGGTCTCAAAGCCTGCTAGCCCAGTGCAGTTCACAGCCATGTGACCAGTTCTCATACCTCTAAAAACAGACTTGTCACAACTAATGTGCTCGGTACTCACAGCTGCTGCCAACACCTGAAACGCTCAAATTACAGAATTATTAGAGTTGGCCACACTCTTCCCAATGCTCCTCCAGATACCACTGGCCCTCCTGGGCACAAGGCACTGCCAGGTCATGGTCAACTTGTCATCCACCGAGACTCCCAGGTCCTTCTCTTCAGCTCTCCAGTAGGTCAGCCCTGTTGACCTACTGGACTAGTCAGTAGGTCAACATCAAGTATCTTCTGATACTTGGGGTTATTCCTCCCCAGGTGGAGGACCCAGAACTTGCCATTTTTGAACCTTATTATGTTTCTTTCCACCCAACTCTCCAGCCTATCAAGGTCCCACTAAATGGCAGCAGAGCCTTCAGGTGTATCAGCCCCCCAGTTTTGTATCATCAGCAAACTTGCTGAGGGTACAGTCTATCCTTTCATCCAGGTAAATAATTATATATAAGGAAAAAACAAGTTGAATAGGACTGGGTCTTGATCCCTGAGGAATGCCACTGACTACAGGCTTCCAGTTTCAGCTCCATTGATCACAACCCTCTGCGCTCTGCCATTCAGCCAGTTCTTGATCCATCCCCCTGTCCATCCATCTAACCCACTTTTCCTGAGCTTACCTACGAGGATATTCTGGGACACGTGTCAAAAGCCTTGCTGAAGCTGAGGTAGACAACATCTATTGCTCTCCTCTCATTGTCCCACCCTGCCACATCACCATAGGTGGGATGAGCAATACTCAGATTGCTCAAGCATGAGTTCCCCTTCATAATTCCATGCTGATTACTCCTGATTAAGTTCTTTACTTCCACATGCTTGGTGATGACCTCCAGAATGATCTGTTCTGTCACCTTTCCAGGGATGGATGTGAGGCTGATCATCCAGTAGTTTCATGGATCCTCCTTCTTGCCCTTTTTGAAGATGGGAGTAACACTGGCTTTTCTCTAATCTCTGGGCACCTCCCATGATTTTTCAAGGATGATAGAGAATGGCTTAGCAACAAAATCTCAGAGGGGTAGTAACTGGCATGGGCCAAGCTCATGTAGGTACTTGTGCTAACAATTCAGTGATACAGAACAGCTACATCCTGGCCTACTTTAAATTATTGACATAGGTATGGCCGATGGATGACATGAAATCCTCTTTCCTCTTTTGATTCTTTGTGTGTGGGTGACAGCCCAGACTGGAGGGTGCCTGAGCTGCCGTGTACTGATGCTCTCTATGTCCAGAGCCACCAGCCAAAGCACACGGACCATCACTCCCACTCTGCTCCCACGGATCATCACTCCCACGGACCATCACTCCCAGAGGCTCTGCTGCCCTGATCCCTCATTGTAGCAGCCATAAGAGACAATGTGCTGGAAAGATCAACTTGGTCTGGAAAACTGCTTTGGTGCAAGGCAGAGGGTCGGAGTCCCCCCCATCAGCTGGGCATCGGGACCATGCTGTGGGAGGAACAGGGCTCAGAGCAAGCAGAGAGGCAGCACACACCCTTGAAGAATGGCAACCCCCTGTTTTCAGGACTGGCACTGACACTTGGCAAGGAGGTGTTAAAAAGCAGCAGTGTTTTACCGGGACTCACATGAAGCCTCAGCAGGCTGTGCCCTGTGGCTAAGCTGTGCTGCTGGAACAAATGGCAGTCTCCCTGAGCACCCCAGGGGGCTTACGAGGTGTCCCTGGTGACATCTGTCATCCCAGAATGGAGAATTTCTTCTCCCCAGCCCACCTGGTGAGCAGACCTGCTCTGCATGGAAGTTGAGGCTGCACAACGGCACCCATGAAGGAGAAGACAAAGATATTTCTGGTTCCCTTACGCCAGTACTCCAACAGCTCACTGAAAATCTGGCTTTGGTGTGGGTCTGTGGATGGCAGAGCAAAGAGTATGGTGGGAGAAATTAATTAAAATCAGGGCTTGAGGGTCTTGGTGGCTAGACCTTACTTTGCATGAGGTACAATTCACTTCTTGCCTCCATAAGGAGCCCAGCAGCTCCTGTTACTGCTGGTATGGAGCCACAAAAGGTGGGATGGTACATTCCTCTCACAGCAAGCCCAGCTGATGTGCCCTCCAGCTGGGAAGCACTGAAAACTTTCACTTATATACTGGATTTGCTTTACTGCATTCACACCAGCTTGGGAAAAGAGCATTAATACCATCAGCAACCAATGTGGTTACTGCCTCTAGTAATCACATATCCTGCTCCCTGTGAAACTCAGACACCAGGCACCCAACATTGCTACTCCCATGAGACTGCAAAGCAGGAAGATTCCCCGTCTCCTGAGCAAATTCCAGTGAGAAAATAATTTGAATAATGTGTCCTACTCACCTCCATCTACAGCTGTGATGCCTCACACTCACATATTACCCAGCCCTGGTAATCAGACCAGGTCCCATTTAACACAAATGTTAATTTATCAGGTGTTTCATCTCTCTTAAATGTTCATTTCTCTGTTTTTGGATCAGACAACAACCACATTTTTCATTTGGTTCACTGTTTCCCCACCCTTTGGAATGCTCAGGGCTTTCATTCAGCCAAAGAGTTCACCCAGTCCAGGCGCTGCCATTCTCTCTGAGTCATGTCTGTACCCCCATGGGGTTTCAGATAGAAAAAAGTTTTTTATAAAAGTTTTTTATAGTTTTCATCATAGACATTTCTATGCCCAAGGATGATGCTGCACACATGGCCGTGAGTGTGGTGGCAGAGGCTGGAAGAGGCCTTGGGAAAAGGATGTGGCAAGCACAGCCAAGGTGGAGCTGCTCTTACCTGAGGTCTGTAATGCTAATGGCATAGTGAGTCAGACCTTGGAGACCTCTCTTACTCCTCTTACCTGTTCCCTGTGCCATGCCAGAGGCCAAGCTGTGGCGTTCCCAAGGCCCTTCCATCAGCCAGAGGGATTCATTGAGTGCTTTGCTTGGAGGAGAGACCCTTTTATTCCCAGCTTGAAGGAAATTTTTTTGGTGTTAACACACCATTAAGGGAATGCTCTCCCCCCCAGCCACGTTTGAGCTGGAGCTCCAGCAAGCTCCTCTGACCAGCCAGCTGTGCTGGCCTGCACACCAAGCACAGAATGTATAAACCAACCCACAGAGCAGAGAGGGGAATAAACAGGCAGAGCATGGAGGGCTGGGAATGTACAGGCTGGGACTGGAGTAGATCCACTGGCTGTGCGTGGTTTGGCTGGGCTGTGCCAGTAAGAGGGAGCACAGGTTCAATTCTGCTGGAGGGAGAGAGTGAGGGAGAAGCTTCGGATTCCGTCCCTCTGGAAGGAGTGGAGTGTGGGTACAATAAGCTAGATCCAGGGTGCCATGTCAATCAAGGCCAAACACTCCATCCATCTCGCTGTGCTAGTCACTGCCGGCAAATTTTCTCCCTGTGAATATTCCACCCGGCTCCCTCAACTCACCCGGATAATGGCATTTCTGTTCCAGTTGTTTAAACTAACAGCAGCACAATTCGCAGCCAGCGGCTTCAGCGCTTTGTGCTCATTTGCTCAATCAACATTCGCCCCCTGGTAAGTGACTTTCAGAGAAAAGTGTCACCGGCAGACAATGGGCTGGCAGTTAACAGCAGCAGCTCTGTGTCTAAATGTTTGCAGACGCTCGGGTAAAATGTCTCAACCCAAATTTATAAGGACAGTCACCTCCCCGCAGCGCGTGGGGCGGGAGAGGCAGCGGGGGGACGAGAGCGGCTTTCCCTCGTCCCTTGCCCCTGTGCTGGGAAGGTCGGGGGAAGGCGTCTCCGGGCGGCGAAGCTCGGCGCTCCTGCTGATGCTCGGCCTCCCGCCTCCCCCGCGACCGGCACCGCCAGGGAGCTCTTTTCTCCGAAGGACATGACTCTGCTCTGCAGTACTGCTGCAAACATCCACGCCGCCTGGGCTTGACAGCCCCCTGCCACCAGCAGCTCCCTGGCATCGCCCCCAAACCTCAGAGCTTCGTGAGAATAATGCGCCTCCCTTTCTACGGCTCACGTAAAACATTTATTTTGACAATGAAAGCGACTATTAATTCCACCCATTGATTTATTTTTCCTAAAAGCCCATTGTTATCCCCTAAATGTGCATGATAACTTGCCATTTGAGATACCAGCAAATGGTTTATAGACTTGTCTACCAGGAAAAGCCATGTCAGTTTATAAACAGGCTGGTTAAGTGGCTCCCTTGTGACAGTGTCCTTATTTTGCTTTGACAGTAAAGCTTGATACGGTTTCAACTGTAGACAAACCATTACTTATGTAAATTGATATGATTTTCTCGTGCAGCTGAGACACCTCCTGGTTTTGATAATGCCATAGCAGTCCTGTGTACCAGCAGGTCATCTAGAAGCTACTGTTAGATGACAGGCTCCTTCTTATCCTTCTGACAAGGACAAGGTCCTGTGAACTTCCCTGAAACTTTTATCAGTCTTTCAAACAAATATCTCTACTTACTTGCCTCAGGAAAAAGAAAAAAGGCATTTCTAGCGTTCCTGGCTGCACAGCAAACCTTGACAGACAGGTCTTCCAAAGATTCAAAAGGCAGAAAGAGAAAAATGAAGAGTGTCTTGGGTTTTTTTCTGTTCCTTCAGGCTTACAAGAGTCTCCAGCTCCTTAAGCCAGACCTGATTGCTGCACGTGTGAGTCTCTGGCAGTGCAATCTGCCAGCCTGTCAGGGGATGAAGATCCAGGTTTTACACAGCTTGAGAAAATAGTGTCTGTTTTTTACCACCGGTGTTTCCCACACAGCATATATTAAAATGAAAGCCAAGAAGCTATGCTGACATAAATCACCCCATGCACCTCCTGCCTGCTCACAGAGACTTTGCCTACCCCAAGCCCTGTGGCTGTCCGGAGGCTTCTCTCCAGTCACACCACCAAGCCCCTGCTCATCCCAGGGATGTCCCCTCCCAGGGCCGACTGGCAGATTGATCCCAGCGCCAGGAGCCGCAGCGGCGAGCCTGCCAGCGCACCGTGCATTTTGGGAAGGTAAATACACAACCAAAATATCCAAGCTGCAGGGCGGCGTGACCTTCGGGCGACCCTTAGCCTGACCTAACGCTGGGCACTCTCACCAGAAGATTTGTTTATCCTGGGACCTCGAACCTCCCAACCTGAAAGCACCGGGTTGACTCCCAGCTCCAAGGCCTGCTGGCTGCCAGCCCCCATTAGGATCGCCCAGTGAGAGACAGATTTTATTTTTAGTCCCATCCCACAACCTCACACCAGGAAAGCGGCTGTGATCATGCTAGAAAAGCCCTGGCAAGGTAAACTGGAGTGTGAGCCCCTTCCTCAGCCTGTGGAGCAGCTGTGGGCATTCACTCGGGAAACAGCTCCAACAGGGGCTTTTCCTTTCGTCAAAACTTGGAGGAAATTTTGCCCAAGGGTTTCCTCTCTTTTGGCTAGAGAACTGCAGTGCAGACCGGGAAGCAGTTAGGGCAGCAGATGCAAAAGCAGGGGGAGATTTTCTCTTTACCATAAGATAGCAGAATGCGGGGGGCAGGGGCGGCAGCAGCACGCATCGTTTCGGGAATGTCTGCTATCCCAGAACTGAGTGGAAACAACCCATCTGAAAAATGCAGAGCCATTATCAGGCCAGGGCTTAAATAAACTTTACTGTCCATTCAGTGATCAACCTCCCTGGGAGCCACCGGCTCCATTCATCACTGTCACCTTTTCAAAGTGACTGTGATGACAGTTCATGATCATTAACTAGTAATGGTGTGCTTTGCATTAACAGGAGGGCACATCAAACGGGCAGGCTCGCAGCTCGAAAGTTAACTAAATTATATAATAAACATTCTCCAGCTAACCATGTACAGATGGTGACAAAAGGTGGGACAAAGTGGCAAGCAGGAAAAAGCGGGGAGTGGGGGGGATGCATCGGGAGAAGCTGCACTTTGGTACCTATTGGGTGGCTCACCCCTCTACTTGCAGTTAATTACAAATAGCACAGCACGGCTCTCCAACCAGAGGGACCAGAGCTGCTTACCGAAGTTGCAGAAGTTTTGCTGTCAGAAAACTTGCCTTAAGATTTCACAGATCTGCCATGGCCACGGCCGTGGGATTTTTTCTGCATTTTGTCTTTTTTTTTTTTTCCTCAAATGGTATTCATTGCGGGCAGAGCTGAGGCGCTGCAGGCACAGTTCGGATGGGAAACATTGAAAACTGAAGAGGATGTGAGGAGGGAGATTCCAAACTTGTCCTTCACCTCAGAGGGCTGGGGTGGCTTGTTACCACTTCCTACTGGCACGGAGCACCAGGCTCCTGTGCAGCCCTGGTGCGTGCTCAGAGCCAGAAGTGCCCGTGCTTCAGTGGGCCCACCAGCTCAGCCGGGTGAGGCAAAACAGCCCTGTTCAGAGAATAGCTTGGGAGGCAAGAGCTCCTAGCACAATTCCCAGTACAATCCCTACTGACTGAGGAACATTAAAAAAAAAAAAAAATCTGATTTTTTCCATCTTTTCACTAGCAAAGAAGGAAAAAAAAAGCCATAAATCTATTTTATTACAATTTATTATATTATACTTGTAACCAGATCATTCACACAGAGAAAAATGGTGCCTAGAGTTGGGTTTTTAAATCCATAATTCAGCACTTTAAGGAAATGGAAATATATTTTAACTGGGACTTAAGCGGAAGCTGCCCGATGCTCCAAGCTGTTGCAGAAGTCCAGCAAAATTCCAGTAAATGCACTGCAGCAAAGGGGTCTTCTGCCCAGAGTCCAGAAGCCTCTCTACTTAAATGCTTAACTATGGATTTGAAGGGGTTTTGTTTTAGGCACCAATTTTTAAACCATTCTTCTCAATGTTTTAAATTAGTGCAGTCACAGTCAGGCAAACCTTTGTGTTCCCCATGACTTAGAAATTATAAAAAAATTCATCAGTCAGTGACAGTTTGTCTTCCTTCATGTCCCCACACCTCAGCCCCTTCAGCAATCTCTCAGATGACATACTTTTCCGTTATTTACCCCTCTCTCATATCTATGTCTTCACAGAAAAATATCCCAGAAAAGGCAATCTGGACTCAGCTTTTATCCTAACCTGAACAGATGCTGGAGGGGAGGAGAGGGAAAGAAGATGGCCTGATTTTTGTAGTTCCTCTCCCAACAGTTCTTCAACCTGACTTGAAGAGCTGACATTCCTGCATGAAAAACTTTTGGACACGTTTTCAAAAACATTTGATTTTTCAATGCTTAAGTTATCATGGATTGAAGGGACTGACTTTTCCTCTGCTCATGCAACCACCTGTTTTCAGGCACCACTGAGCAGGGTGACTTTCCCACTGGTTCACTGAAACTGGGGGGAGTGTTGTTGGACTAGAGATTTTCGAAAGAGGCTTTTAAATCTGGGTCATTCACCATTTGGGAGCATAATTTTGAAAGCTTGTGGCTTGGCTGGCTGAGGTGCCCAGAGCTCCCACTTGTGTCAGGTGTGTGGGAATTTCACGGGCATTAGGTCACTAGTGCTCCCAAGGATCCAAGAGACCTGCAGACAGAAGGTCCTGTTCAAGTATTTGAGCAGATAAATTGCATTTCAGAGCACAATCATCTGTTGCTGCCACCTCCCCTGTCCCGGAGGTTGCTGGGTTCTTGCAGCAGGACAGCAGCAGCAGAACGTGAGCTCTCCCCACTCAGAACATCCCCGTTGGCTCCAGCTGCTGACAAAAGGAGGCTGCTCCCATACAACAAGCTGTGAACTGCTTTGACCGAGATACAGCCCTGTCTGCCCTTGTGTGAGATGGGTGGAGCAGACACCATCGGCTGACATCTCTGTTGCCTGCCAACAATTTAAATAGGGAGGCACAGTTATGGCAACACATCCCTTCAAGGCTAAGGACATGAGAGAGAACCTTAACTTCTCCTACAGCTGCTCTTTTCTCTTTCAAGCTGCAGGAAAAGAAGTGACAGTGTCCAAACACTAGAAAGCCAGCTAGGACACCCACTGTCTTTCACCCCCCCTCTCATACTCTGCCAGCATCCCAGCTGGGCTCCGCCGCCTGCCCAGCACAGCATTTCTCCTCGGGAATATGTTGGGACACCAAGCGTATACTGTCCTACAAGGGAAGAAAGCCTTTCAGAAATCAGATAGAATGAAGAAGCTGCATTATTTTCTCAGGAGATTTATATTTCTTGTGGGATGTTGCTTAACAAATCTTTCTGTCTCTCTTCCTTGGTCCTAAAACAATGTTTCTGACAGAAAAGAAAAGCAGAAAACTACAACTGGTTTATGATTTGTTCTTTTATGCATGCAGATGTTTCACAAACATCTGTAAAATAACAATCCACCCTGGGAACGTAGTGTGTGAGAGAGGCAACAGAGCCGAGGACTTCTGGGTCCTGTTCCCGGCCTCTGATCTGTTCTCAGCTGTGTCGTGTCACTGGAGTCACCTCAGGATTACTTCGTGCATCTCTATGACTGTCTTGCAAATGAGATGCCTTGTATTTTAACATCAACATAGTCTTTCAAGAAGTCCTAGAGGTGATACTGAATGGGAGCTGATGGACTCAGATGTACTCAAAGCAAAAACAAACAAACAAACAAACAAGAGTGAAGCCATTCTCTAATATTAACCATATGCCCCATACAGGAATGACAGAGGTTTTGCACTTACTCCTGAGGGTCTGTGCTGGGCTAAAGGTTACCATATGCCATAGGAATGCTCTGCAAACACCAATGAGTGGCCATCAAAACTGAAAATTTGAAGTTACTATACAGTCAGAGGTGGTTAATTGCAGCTTCTACAGCCTTCTTGCCTACATACACAGAGCATTCAACTGCTCAGTTACCAGGGATGTTAGCTTTTCTCCTCACACATGACTGACTAATTTTCTACATACCATTCAAAAGAAAATGCAAATAAAAGTGGTATTCAAACAGAACATGATTTCTTCTCCAGAGCGGCCTCTACAAACCTTTATGAGTTCTACAGTGTCTGGTCAGGAAGGGAAGATCAAGAGAAGGGAAGATCTAAGCCAAGTGACTTAGAAAGGAATGGGAGTGGAGTTCTAAGCAGGAAAATCAAACTCTGATTGCCAATAACTGTTTTTTGGTTATGCTGTAAGGTCCCCATCTATTTTGTAAGCAGTTAACTCCTTTCACACATCTCATGCATCAAGCCACTTCTCTCAGCCTCTGATGTGGGTAAGGGTGTGTGATAAAGGACATTTTATCCTAAATAAAGAGCAAGAATACAGATGGACATCAAGGAACATGGATCCATGGAGGCTACATTTACAGTGACAAATGGTGACTGCCATTCTTCAAGGACTGTGAAATCAGGGACTAGCAAGCATGAATAACATTTGGATTATATCATCATATTGTGGGATCTAGCTATGATCAATGGAAAGAAAATAGCTGTATTGGTCTGCCAATATCACCTGAATGGAGCTGTGTTCAAACTGAGTGATGGGTGATGGGTGTCTGTCTCACAGGTATGGCTCAATCTGCAGAAGAAGATGTTCCTCTGCAGGAATGTGTCTCCTCATACACAGAAACTAGATGAAAGAACATGCTGACATGAGGAATGACAAGCTAAGACACAGTAAGAAAGTGTCCCTGAGGCACATATGGGTCTTCATCTGTCACTGCAAGGTGCAGACTCACAAACACAAATTATAGAATATATGTAGGTGCAAAAAGCACCAGAAATCAGTCTGAGATGGAGGTGAAGGCAGAGTGGGCATTAGGACTTACAACAGTATAATTCAGTCATTCTCCTACAGTCTTCATTTGAAAGCAGGTGGTGGTTCAGGTTCTTAATTTCACCGGAACCCATTGAAGCACCTCTGCCCCCACTATGTATGCAGCTGAATAATCTGTTGCAAAATGCCTGCCCTGGTCTCCTAGTAAAGAGCTACTCTAGTCCACTGGCTTCTTCGGAAACATCTGCTCACACACACTTGATTCCTTCTTTGAAAACAAAAAAATCCTAAAAAGCCAAGAATACTAAAAGTGACAAAGCCATTCTCATCTGGTAGAAGATGTGAGAGACATCACTAGTAAAGTGACTTCAGCATGAAATCCTGTCAAAAGTAACTATTAATCCAGACAGACTAGAAAAGACAGGGTGCAGGATCCTTAAGCTAAGCTTTGCTCTAAAGGTATGACAAGTATAGGCAGCAAATGAGCGAAGGGGAAATCGGAACAAACCTTATAGACTGAAGAGTGGAAGGAAAGCGTTTCCTGACATGCTCCATTGCAAATTAGACCCATGCAGCTGGATTCCCACTTCCCACTTTCAGAAAAAGCGCTCCAAACACAGAAGATGGCAAGCTCAGCTCTGACTAGGCAGCAGGTCTGGTTAACATTATGAAAGGAACTAAATTTCCGTTCCCCCTGCCTCTTCAAGGGCCAGAGATTTGTGTGCAAAATAACTTGAATTTTTCCCCATGGTCAAAGACTGCGGACTTTTATTTATTTGACTTTTAAACAATGACTTGTATTTATTTGCAGTCAGTAATGCTGGACTTCTGTCATATTTTGCTGTGGTACTCCATTACTTAATAAAGTCCCAAGGAAACTAGCCAATGCCTTTGCTTGACAGGGACTACTTTCTGACATTGCACCTGGCCAACAAGATCACTTTTTATCGAGAGAGGAGAGGAATTAAAAGTACAACAAGAAATTGGTTTATAGCCTGAAGGAAGGAGAACTGTCAACCCTGCAGTGCTTTGTGGTTTTTTTTTTTAACACATTAGACCAATGCTGCTGCTTATGCCACAGAGCACTTGTGTGTATAGATCAAGCTGCTTTTAAATCCTCCTAAGTACCACAGGCCTCGCCAATTTCCCCATGACCAAAACCTAAGTCTGCCCAGACACTGCTTAAGAAAAGCCTTGGGTTTTATCCATTCTGAAAGTCAGGAGTGAGACCCCCTCAAACAGCTCCTAATTCCCATGTCCCAGGAAAGGCAACCCAGCTCCTGCAGTCCCTTGTGCTGATAGCCTCCCACTGGAGTCAGATTTAAAAGCCTTTCCTCAAGGCAAGGAACCTTACCACTGCTTAGCACCAGCCCAGAGCCTTTGTTACTATCCTGCAGGTCTGAATCTTGAACATGATTAGGCTCTTAGGATGGAGGATTAATGCAGCAGCACTGTAATACCAAGTCCTGCATTTGCAGGGATGAAGACAGGGTGAAAATAGGGACCTCTCTGCCTTCTTAGTGAGAACATTTCGAGACAGCAGCTACTAGGCCTGGGAAAATAAACCGGGGGAACTAGACAAGAGAAAATTATAAACTGTTGAAGTCCTGGAGTACTTCCAGGTATTCAAACAGGTAATAGATTTGTTTAAATAAGTGGAAATAGTTTCAGAACGTCAACTTTGCCACATTGTCTGGCTTCTCCTTTCTGGTTCAGCTCCAGTCTGGGAGGTTTCTTCATGTATGAGCTCAGAGAAAAGCACCTACTGCAGAAATATAGCAAAATCTACAGTGTTTCAGCAAGGGGATTTTCAGCTGGCACCTCTCTAACGCTTTCATGATTTCCTGTTGGACAGATAGCTCTGACCTACTGCCCAAATAGCATCAAGGAACTACGCACAGAAATAAATAAGCAAGCTAGATAAATATGACTCTTGTTCCTCTCTTCCCTGCCGGAGTCCTAAAGGCTGTTGGATTCTTGATAATCCAAACACATATTTTGGCCAAAACTTTATAGCTAATTTCAGTTAGGTGACACAATAGAGCAGGGCCTAATGACTTCCAAAGCCCATCAATATACAACCATATATATATACAGAATATACACATACACAGCATATATATATACATATGCACACACACAATACCAATCATTAGAAATAAAGAAATATAACCATATTTCATCCAGGATGCAGCACATAAATCTATTTGCTTCTCCCAGGAATGATGGCATTTCAAACCTATGTGGATAGCCCATTAAACTCCACACGTTTTTTTTTTAAGACTTTTTACCTTTTCAATATCCAGCATTAATTTGTGGCAAATACTGCTACCTGCATCTTTCCAAAACTGTTCTTTTTCTCAGAAGCCCTGGCTAGGACAATAATAACACACTCATGAAGTACAACTTCAGCCTGGAGGTATTTTATAACACAGCTTGCAGTTTCTGATTCAAGCAGTCCTCGATTCAGAGTTATGTGAAAACAAGGCAGACAATGATTACTGGATACTCACAAGAACTGTTGCTGGTGAGAAGATGACACAGATGTCCCAATTTTCATCAATGTTCACACACTTCAAGACAATTCCCTTTATTTGTGTAAGTGATCACAAATTGGCTGCAAGATTTAAACCAGTTTGCATTTAGCTCAGCATCCTACGGAACCAAACCTTGGGCAAACCAAATTTCACAAACTGAACTTTAACAAAGCCTGAGTAAAATAGGCAACTGTATAAAAGGGAAGAACAAGTTGGAGGGAAGGGGAGAGAGAGGGAGACCCAGAGAAAGCAGCACGGTTCACTCATGGAACAGCTGGAGCTCAGAGAATCTGCTCCAGTGAAAGTTGATGAAAGTCTGATTCTGTTCACTCCCTTACTCAGAGAGTGACTTGTTCCTCCATACGCTCTGTAAAAAAAGCACTCCTCATGTCAGTAACATGTGGAGACAGCAAATATTTCTCAATTGCGAATGATTCATTGACTTAATAAGCATCTGGTCTAAACATCTGATATATATTTAAAATTCCATCTATTTCCTAAAAAATAGTCTTTATATTTTTTGAGTGATCAAAACCAAACAGTAACAGTAAAAAAAGGCAATAGGATAGTCTTTTTTGATGCCATTTGTGATCGGGGGGAAAGCTGTTCACCATTGGTGTGGACCAGATTGGGAGCAATTCCTTGCTAAATCCCTTCAGCTGCTCCTTTCTCAAGCGGAAGAAACTGAACATGATGCACCTGAATCTGGGCAGTGACGCTACTGGGGTCTGCTTCTCCAGGGGAGGTGGTGGTAACATTCCTGGGCAGAGGGCTATTCCCAAAAGCAATTAGTGACTCAGCCTGCCAGGTGCACACCCACTCCAGGAGGACCTGGCTTCTGGCTCCAAGTCACACCCTTCACCACTGGTCCCTATCAGATGACTCTTGCCACGCACGGAAACTGGCATAAGTTACAGATCAATTTATCACTTCGGAGCTGGATCAAGCACCAGCCCTCCAGGTCACTATGGCTCCAGCCACATATGAATCAACATTTAATATGGCATTAAAATTCTCTTGTGATTGCTTTTAACTTCTGTGCAGTGTGTGCTTAGGACGGCAGAATGTGATGGATTCTCCGGTGCAGCATTTTGTAGGTTGGTTTGAGTTGCGTGTCCAGGGTGACATTCCTCCTCTTCTGGATGATTCAGAACAGGACACTGTGTCCCTGCACCCATTTTCCCTCTCTCTTCTATCTAGCAGTAAAGCAGCCTGAGCACAGGGATGCACAAAACATCCCTCTGTGGTGTGCAGTACCGTCAGGATTATGAAGGACCATGACACAAGGGCAACTTGTTATCATTCACTCTTCCAGCATTTTAACTTTTCCTTCCCTGTTTTTGCTGGATTAAGCTTTTCCAACATAACCGGGCCAGCTCTGGGTGTCTGGGCTAGACTTAAAGTTCAGTGAGGTTCTTTATTTTCCAGGAAACATTCTTCCTTCCTCTCCTTCCATGATTGTTCCCACAGGTCTTAGTTTCTTGTTGTTGGGATTTTTTTTTCTCCCTTTCTGGGTTTGACCTTTGTCCAGCTGATTTTTAAACAAGAGTCTTGAGGGTCTCACAGCAGGTTTCAACACAGTTGTGCTTCCAGTTTGACAAGGGACTTAGCTGGGCAGATTGGAAGTCTCAGAGCTGGAAGCTTAGGCTCAAACACAGCTTGGTCACCTTACTCCACACAGAGATTTACACCTCCCAGCAGACTGTACAGGGGCTGCTGCTCTCATTAACCCAAAGAGCTCATTCCTGCCCCTGCCTGCCACAACCAAGGATGGCTGCAAGAAATTTAAGGCAGCATACTGAAGCAGGAACACCTTCTTTCAAGGCTTTTAATGAAAACTACATATATATATATGTGTGTGTGTGGTGTATGTATAAAATAATATATAAAGAATATGGAAAGAAAATTTATTGTCTTCCTTCAACACTTCCCACATACATAAGTCTCTTCTCCACCATCAGGTTAAGCAGTTACCATCATCTAGCAAGTCTGAATACATTTATTCTGAGATGCCTAATACCAACGTACTGGCAGAGAAGACAAAACCTAGGACAGGGTAATCTGATCTAAAGCCTCTCCATCCTTTCTGTCTTTCCAGCACAGGTTGCTTGGCTGAGGACTGTCCCTGCCCTTCTTTCCTAAGGATCCCTCAAACTGGACCAGTACTATTGAATGAATGAATGAATGAATATTGCCCTCCCTGCTGCTGGTTTGATCATCTGTCTTTGCCAGTCTAATAATGCATATACACTTAAACACTCACCAGGTTTTGTAAGCTGCTCATCTTGGAAGGGTCATCCAGAATCTCACAGCTCAAATGGTGGGAATTTCCTCTTAAACCTGCAGCCTATATTCTTAAATCTACACTTAATTGTTATCCCTACTATTTTATACTCACGTATACTCCTTACAGTCACTGTCCTTCAGTTCCAGTTCCTCCTCTTTGCCCCATTCCCATAATGTAGCTGTGAGTGAAGCTGGTTTACCCTCCCACAAGACAAGGATTTCTAGCCTCCTGGTTGCTCTGCTAGCTCGGTGCTGCGCCTTTCAGCATGGTCTGTTTCTTTTTTCCACTTCTTCCTACAAAGGCAGCTGCCCAGAGCCACACACAGCATTTCAACACGAGGTCTCTGCTCAGCACCTGGCTCAGCAGTACGGCTACAATGCTCCCCTCTTCCCTGGAAAGGGTTGCACTGACACTGCATCCAACTTACACTTCCTGTGACTCACTACAGCACCCTGGTTTTCACCTTCTCTGAACCCTCCAGCTCCAGTTCATTGCCAAATATTTGTTATTTCCCCCTAGATACTATGAGATCTTATCTTCAGCAGCATTAAATTTCACACCTCTTCTGCTATGTGATTATTCTGTTCTCCTCGTGGAGATTCAAATTCCACTCTTCATGTAAAATGCTTCCCAGGTCATCAGCATACTCCTACACTGATACTTTGTGAAAATATTAATGCAATTTAATTTCCAAATTTAATTTTATGAAACTCTGCCAAGAAAACTCCCTCAAATCTATTATTTCTTTTTACCAGGTAAGTCACTTAAATTTGTTGTCTGTTAACCATACACTGAATTTTCAATGCCAATAGTTTGAGTCAGAGTTCAAATAAAAATCACGACCAATAATTTAACATGTGAATTTTTCTTAGCTTTGCGATACCAAAATGGAGATGAAAAAGCTGTTTCCTACAACTCTTCCATTGGTGTTACATGTGCTAGCTCTGCCTTTGTTGACCAAAGCAAAAGGACTGAGCACTATTAATTCAAGCTAGCTGAGGTAAAAAATTCATATTAAAAAAACAATTAAACTTTTAGGTCTTTATGAGCTAGTGGGTTTTAAGTTCTAATAACCCATTTCCCACAGCAGTATCCCTTACTTGGCTAGTAAGCTAGCTCTCCTTGGAGTTGATGTTGCATTAACACTACTCTCCTGGCAGTGAGGAGAAGACCTCAGACCAGCAATGTCAAATCAAGATTCTCCAAGTCTTTCACACAGCCTTTCTGGCATGTTTGGTCCACATCTGCTTCTGCCTCCCTCTCTAAAGAATCCCTTAAATACAAGTGACACGAATTGCTTTGCCAGATGCCTGATATGATATCTCTTGGGAAAAACGCACATTGATGTTAATCTCACATGACATTGGGAGATATTTCCTCCAGGGATAAAAAAAATAGAAATCATCCTGATTTTCCTCTTCTGTGCTCATATAAAGCTGGTTACATGGAAGAGAGGACCCCATAGGTCTCTCATCTACCAAAATTTCATTCAATACTCATCCTGAATCAAAATGCCCTGAATTTGTGACTCTACAGCTATGAATTGTCCGTGTTTCCTTCATTCCCAAACAGGTTCATAGGTTTGTAGACACCTACCTTAACGTTCTACACCTAACAAATACAGCAAGAAAAATCTTATTTCCGTCTCTTTGGATCAGTTCTTATGCTGGAGACATAATAATATAATCTAATATAATAATCTAATATAGAAGAAAAGGAAAAAAAAACCAAAAACAACAAACCCAAGTGGTAGGAAAGGACAAGAAGCTGCAGCAGCTGAGGACAAAACTCCAAGGCAGGACTTATCCAACATGACCACAAGCAATTCTGTTAAACTTATAAAATCTGCATGAATGCCAGGCAAGGCAAAGACACGCACAACCTTTCAATCAACTCATTGGCACCACTCCACCTCCCTGGCAGCCCACCACACTGCCCACATTTCAAGCTCCCAGTCCCCTGTCACAGCAACATTGGGGACCATGATGCTCAGACCCTTCTCCCTTCCAGCTGGTTTTCCATGATGGCCTCGTCAACCAGGATCAGGCCACTGAAGATGGGCACGCACACTCCCTGCTGCCAATATCCATTAACAAGGACTCAACATGCTTGCAAAGTGAGGAAAATTGAGGCCACTGAATGTCAGCGAGCTCAGCATCCTTTCTTGGAGGTGCCCAGTGCCTTTGAAGATCAGGCCCTCAGGTACTCGCTACGTGAAGACATGAATAGACCTTTCTCTCTGCCCTCACTGGAGACACTGGCAGCATTGTTAGAGCCCAAGCACAACCAAGTCTAAACTGGCTGAAAATTTGGCTGGCCTTCTTGCTTCAGCATGATCAAATGGCAGCATTGCTCACCGAGTGTGAAGGGCATGAAAGGATTAGCCGCCCTCCCCCAGCAAGCAGGTGAGCTGAAACCCTTTCCAATTCACTACATGTCAGTTTACAAGTAAAACATAAGGTATAAATGCAGCTATTGTTAAGGTGAAACAGCCACCCTGGCTGGGGAGTTAGATTAGCAATTTACCCTTTGTAAAAGGATTAGCACAGCCCTATTGTTTCAGTGTTTATTTATCAATTTGCATTTTTAAAAGGGGGCATATATCTGATGAGCGCCCACGTTCTCCATGTACCCCAGGCCACACCATTTCCTTCCAACTCCCCACTGACAGAACTTATTAGAGCATTTTATAGACCAGAAATCGAGGAGGAACCAAAACTTTGGCACTGCTGCTGCTCACACAGCATTTTGTTGGGCCAGCAGGCATTCCTCCATCTTTCAGCTGAGAGCAACTGCTGGGTGCTGCCAGCCACGGAGATCAAACACCAGAACTGGCTTCCCACATTTCCTCAGAGACCTGAGCTGAATGCAGATATATTTACACCCATTCACCACAGTTTCTAAGGACATGGAAACCTGTGCCAGGTTCTCCCCCCACATGGATTGCAGGCACCAAAGCAATGAAATACATCTGTAATTAGCACTGATTCCACACTTTCGGTCTTCAAAGCCCCTCAAATAATTTGTATAGCTTCCACTGGGCTAACAAAAGCCTGGTTTTTTCACTGACAATGGCAGTGAAGAAATTACTCTGTCCATTAAGCAAAGAGGTTAGCATCAAACATCAGTTCTTGGCATCCCAGCATCTCCAATGGTTCCTCAACTTCAGTTGTGTTGGGTGCTTACAGAGTCTTTGGGAGCCTTGTAAAGGAGCCTGTATTGCTGCAAGGACTGGTTCAGTCTCCACGTGCCGCAGGGACTCCTCGCTGGAGTTCAAGTTGAGGGAAGAGGTTTCACACAGAGCCGTTCGCAGCCCGGGAGAGGGGGAACACTGCTCACCCAGCCAGCTCCGCCAGGAGCACAGACTGGCCATTTGGCAGACAACAGCTGCTCACTCGGATTAGGTAAAAATTCCTTCGTTAGAGGGAACAGGGGTGTTTTGGAAGGTGAGAGAGCAGATTTTTTAATTAAAATGACACCAGTGTATTTGCGCTCTGGTGCAGCCCCACACCCCGCTTTTCCTTAAGACAGCGATTTAGGAAGCTATTCTTTTAGACCATAAAACAGTTTGGAAGACTAACAAGCATCCAGCTGTGCTAAATCATTTTCCCGCTCCCTCAGGACCCAGCAGCAAACTACAGCATGTATTTTACAGGCGTATGATTTATTTATACGGACTAACATACAGGTATTTATTTTGACCCGTAAACCCCCTCTGTGGCTGGGGGCCTTCACATCCCAAAGCCCTCTCCCAGTCCGGGCTCCACCACCACAGCTGTGCAGGAGCAGGATCCCCATTTGAGAGAGAGAGAGAAGAAACCACAGGGTGTTCTCTGGCTTTTTGTAACTCCTTCCTCACATCCATTTATTTTTCTTTTCCCAAACCATTCTAGTTTGTTGATCAAGCATCTCACACAGGCAATTCATTTTTCCTGGTCATGGGGGAAATGAGGAGGCTCCAGTGGGAGCTGTTAAGATCTCAAAATACGCTCTGTGCTGCTCGCTTATTGCAGATACTCTGATTCATGGTCGAAAAGTGAGGCCACAAGTGGACTCGATTAAAGACATGAATTTAGGAATCATCAAGGAGCACATAAGGCAAGCAACAGATACTCTGCTCTGAGGATCATGTGCAAACTTAAAATAAAATAAATTAAATTAAGTACACACAAAAGGAAGGCAGAGAATGTAAGGGACAGACCCTGTCCCACAGGACTTAAAGTTTACATTTAGATTAGCACAAGTAGAAGCAACATTGCAGGGAAGGTGGGTGAGGGTTCAACAACAAAACTTTGTGGCTGGCCTGCATTATAATTTCACTAATTAGAAAAAATGAAGTTTCTAGTTAATAAATAGTGCTATCGACATTTCCATGAATTTGAGGGACTTGTACAAATACCTGTGGGATAAACTCTTTGATTGGATTTAGCCATTCTACTCTCTAGAGTAATGGTTTTAAATCATTAGCCTTTGAGGTCTGCTTTGAAGATAAATGAAACGTACCTCAAGAAGAAACAAGCCTATTTCCTAAACTTACATTCACTGTATGTCCCTGGGTAATGCTGGTGGGCACAACAAAACAAATCACATGATATTGTAAGCAACTGTTCCAGAATGACACATGGAGAGGATTTCTTGCTCTTTTTACTCAACAGAGAAAATCAATTACCACATCCTCATGGACAGGGGCTGGCAGTCTTGCAGCGTGTGGAGCTACTGACCTCTCCATAGGAGCTGGATTAACCAAGCTGACCGCTGGTGAGCACTCAGAGGTCTGTAAACACTGATCTACATACAGATGCCTCAACATGAGAGCAAGTCTTCTCAACAGACCTGCAGAGACCTCAAGTCATCTTTTAGACTGGACTAGCTCGGCTGTTAACTATAAATATCTAATCATACCTCAGCACAGCACCAGCCCGCAGACATTCATCAACCACCAGGTGCCATGGCGACGGCACAACACACCGCAGCAAAGCCACGGCACCACGGGCACCATCGCCGTCCTTTATCGGCACTGCACACACAGCCTCCCTTCACGAGGCAGCAGCGTGCTCTGGGAAGGCGGTGGCACTGGCAAACACAATTATTCATGGCTCTTCCCATAACAGGGGCCTCTCCTGCTCCTGGTTTACCAAGATTCCCCTCTCAGTATGGAAGCGGAGAAGTGACCGTGACTCTGATACTTCTTGACACTCCTCCAAAGGCTGGTGGCACCAGCCTAAGATCTGGGAAGACAACTGCTGATGCCAAGAACTGTACTGAAGTGTAGTTTTTTGTTCAGCTCAATGCTTAAGGTTGGATAGTATAGGAGAACTACCACGAGGCATGGCTGAAACAAGCACTGTGTGTGTACAACTGAACATATTGCTTCATCCAAACAAGAATAGAAGGGAAAAACTAATTACTCTGCACTGAGAGTGCTTTCCCATTCAGCTGGTTAGAAACAGACCAGGAAACTCTAGGTATTGCTAATATTTGAACCACTTTATTTTTCTATACCAAATTATCCCCAGATTTTCAGCCTAATATTCTGTTGTCATGAGCCTTCTGGATTTAAACGAGGAAACAGAAATCCATATACATTCGAAGCCAGACAAGCTTTTGGAAGGCAACCATGTTCTGGCAATTTAGCATGTTAGCATATGTGCCTGGGGTGAGACTTCCAAAGGTACCGTTCGTTGCCATGCCTCAGATTCCCCTTCCTCACCCTCCCAAAAGTGCTCACTGAGTGAAGATGGTTTCCTGAACCCAGTGACTGGCTGCAAACATGACACTTTCTATCTTAGCTCCAGGAGCATCAAAAGGCAAAACAATTATGATTTTAGAGTGTCCAAAGTCAACGGTTTAACAACACATTCTAGTTTTAAGGCAAGCTTCAAAACATGCTGTACTACTGGATGACCACAGAGTATTCCATGGTCAATGCTAAATGAATACCACTGTACCAGGCAAATATTCTAGAGAATACCATGACTACTGTTTAAAGGCAAACAGATAGAGTAAATTGATACGGCAGAGGTCAACAAGTGGTTCTGATATAAAACATTTTTAAAAAAAGCAGGCCCAGATCATGGTACAGTAAGTTTTATTGCAGAGAGCAGTAGAGATGAGAGATCAGCACAGCTATTCGTAACTACTGTACATACACAACTACCTTGCGCTTATGCCAGCCTGCACAGGGCTGAAATGGAAGCATATAACCAATTAGTGTTAATAGGCAAACAATCATTAGAAGTGTTAACAAGTGATGGTAGAGAGGCTCTGTTTTTCATTCTGTTACTGATCTCAAGTAAGTGTTATTATCCTCGTAGAATAACATTGTATTATGAAATGCACATGCACAGCATTAAAGCCTTTGATAGTCCATTGCTTGCCAGCGGCAGCAAAACTGTAAACAAAGTGAAAGAATCGTTTCTGAAATGCCAACAGCCATTAGTATTCACAAAGTTTAGAGGATGCAGAGAGACAATATGCTGAAGTGTAAGTAACAGGAATTTACTATGACCTGGGGATCTACAGAATCAATTGGATATTCAGTTTCTTCCCATTTTTTAAAAGAGCCTAAGCACACATGCTTAATCTCAATTGATTTGTGCCTGAACTAGGGTCTTGAGTCTGTTACATATTTTCAAATCTTTTTAGCCAAGAGTCCCCTAACATTCTTCTCTTTTATAACACAGCAAGCAGCTGCAACTAATCATATTTCATTATGGTTTTGTATATGCTTTGCTTTAAAACAAATTTTACTTAACCAACAAAAATGCAACTGAGCAACTTCTGCTCACTGTAGAAATAAGATTTTTCTGAAGACTGGCAGAATTGGACATGACATCAGATACAATTAAGACAATGTATTTATTTTAAATTTTGGCTAGGAGGACATGGGTTGAAGAAAAAAAACCAAAACACCTTGAAATGAAGAAGTTTACAGGACAAGACAGACTTAATCTTTGCCTACTTTCTAGTACTGTTCACAGACAGATGACCTGAAAATTATGGATGAATTTTATATAACTACCTATTTATTGCAACCATTTCTTCCACTTTGACATACAATCAGAGCAATAAGTGAACAAGGCTTACATTTCTGTGTTGGAAATACGCAGTTTCCATCCATCGGGAAAAGTCTCAATGGGAACTCAACCTACAACATCCTGCATCATAGATGATTAACACCAATCCCCTCACAAGCCACCTTCAGCATCAACACAACAGAGCAGGGAAGTGCACACAAGTCACTTTATTGCCTTGCATAGGCTATATTTAGGAAACTTTACAGAACTATTAAATAAGCAATTATGACGATATAAGATACTAAATACAGATAGGGTTGTGTCAACCAAGCTACTAAATTTGGGCTTTGGCCTTTTTAAATCCTTCCCTGCAGAAATATTAGGGGTATTCAAGTAAGCATTACGCCTTTCCTTCCAACACACACCTCTTTCTCCAGAAGATACCTAAAATTCAGCAAAGAAAGAAAAAAAAAAAAGAAAAACTTAACACAGCAAAGTCCTATTGGGGAATAGAGTTTTAATGGACACACAAAGCAACTAGGTGACATCTTTATCAGCCCTCATAAACCTTGATTGAATACACAGTGATAAGGCCTGTTTAAACTGTCATCCTCACGATAAAGCGGGCAGAGACAACACGGGCCTTAGCAACGACCTGCGTGAGGGAGGCCCTTCCCGAAGAGGCCACCGTTCCCACTGCTAGGCAATGTCCGGCTGCGAGCAGCGCACAGCCTGCACGGCTGCCCGGGCTGTGCCACGCTGGGAGCAGAGGGCTGGGGGCTGCCCGGGACGGGAAAACCGCGTCTTCTCCCAGCACCCGCTTGGAAGAGCATCTGCGTCAGAGCTTGTCCGGCTTTGGGGGTGGCCAGCTCTCTGGGGACGACGGGGGCTTTGAGTCAGAGTGACCTTTAGCACTCAGACCTGCAGACACCAACAACTCCATACAAGCGGCTTTAAAGAATTCGAGGAAAGGCTTGTTGGGGTTCTTTGGTGTTTGTTTTTGGTTGTTTTGTTGCTGGGGGATTTTTAAACCACCATCATCTGTGAGGTGCATAACATTCAGGACTAGGAAGCAAGTCAGCATTTGAGGCCAGCGTGGCTTTGGAAGTTGCCAGTGACATGACTTCTATCAGAAGACTGGCCTTGGCCATCTAGGATACTTAATTTATTTTTTTTTAATAAGTATTTCAACCTTTAAGCATCCCCAAGAAACATCTATGCAAATTGCCAAGTTAGTAAGCCAGGATTTAATTGTTCTTCTGCAATTATTTATAACTTAAAGAAAATACAACATACACTTGAACTTTATTTTTTTCTCCCCAAAAAGTCGTGCTTCCCTCACTGCAATGCTTGCAGTGACACCCACTGGCTGTGGGAGGTGGAATTTCAGAAAGCACTTACTAAAATGCTTCAGTGCGCTGACAAGATCACAGAGACAGAACCTCAGAGAAATGCTGCCACCCAAAAGCTGGCATTTTGTCAGTTCACATAAACTTGTAACTAAGTATATTCACTGTATTGAATACAGCTCTTCCTCATTAACAGCTTTAATAAGGAAATAATGATCAACGGTTACTTGTTAATTATAATAAAATACATATTTGTATACAATTACTAGTTAATTAATAACTCCCACTGCTTGGGTGGTGGAAGGTATTAGTTCATTTTATGCCTATTTGCTCTGTGGCAAGATTGAAGTAGCACTAGTACCTGGTCTCAGTTTTTCATCAGGAAAACATTGAACTGAGCTGGTACACCACTGTGTAGGTGGCAGGGGAGGCATCTTACCTACTTCAGGAATTCCTTAGGGCTGTTGTAGGATTCCCTGCATACACCAGCTGATTTCTTTTCCCACCCCTAATCAGTAATTTCTCATTTCACACTTAAGAAAGAGGAAACACAAAATTAAGTGACTTTTATAAAGACTCACAGGAAAACCACGGAAACCAAATCCAACAAATCACAATCTAGCGGCATCAGTTAGAGGATAACTTGTTTCTTTAACTGTATTTGAGAAACTTCTCTACAATATATACACATAGGTTCTTAGTATTTAAACAAAATTATCCAAGTTTAAGCTGAAACACAAATAAATCACTCCTGTTACACAAGGTATTTCCCAGAAGAAAAGGCTGAGTTTTAATTTAACTACAACATGATGGCTTGGAACGGATCAAGGGAAATTTCAGAAATACTTAGAATAAAAAATGAGAAAAAAAAGAGGACTACTTTTTGCCTGCTCCATGGCATAAGCCAAGAGCAAATGGCTCCTGGCTGTGAGCACGCAGTGTGTTTGCTGACTTACTCAGATTAAAAATATTTTAGTCACCCTTGTGTTATTTCCACATATACGGCACTAATGTTCTCTCCAGAGAGTCAGAAGCCAAACTATTACATTCATGGAAAACACATTTATACAGGACTTCCCGCAGAGCTGAAAAAAAATAAAAGTTATCCAATGCCTTCCCAGCCAAACTTCCTCCTGAAGTGAAAAATCC
The DNA here is from genome assembly GCA_013390105.1 of Tichodroma muraria. Classification (NCBI taxonomy): domain Eukaryota; kingdom Metazoa; phylum Chordata; class Aves; order Passeriformes; family Sittidae; genus Tichodroma; species Tichodroma muraria. Next base: position 3,942 of record WAAG01019527.1, on the reverse strand, counting down.
TTCCCTTTGATAAGAAAGCTGTGTCAGACCACATTTCTGTCCCTGACAAAAGAACTGCTCTCCCTTGGCTTGCTCCAGTTTTGGCAGCTGTGCTTAGCAGAACCAGGCTGCTCTTCCCAGCCAGTCACCATGCTTAGCAGAGACACCACTTTATCTTTCCTGAACAATAAAACAAAAATGAACTATGCACAAGCAAGCAGTAACTGTGGGTAACACTGCCCACAGCTCCAAGGCAGGCAGTTCTCTGGGTTAGAAATTCCATCAATAATGTAACACATCATTAAAGACCTCTCTGTCCTCCCCCTCTCCCTT
>WAAG01019523.1:231-14533 GCA_013390105.1 Tichodroma muraria | reverse complement strand
GAGAGAGATTTCTATATTTGTCTATAGAAAATTCCCTGTTCCTCCTCTCCCCGTCCCCCAGATAATTTGTCAAGCCAACTGAACAATCTATATAGTTCCTTTCAAATGCTCAGGAAATAATGCAGTAAGTCCCAAACCAAGAGCATGCAAAAAATTGGCTATATTCCATTTTTCAGTAGCTAATTCAGATACATTTTATTGAGTGAGCAAGAAAGAATCTTTGGAATTTGTGAAATACAGTAATTGAAAGGTTTAAGTGGGGGAAAGATTTATCTCAGCTTAGTTTTTCTAGGATGTCAGTTCTTTGGTTGTGCTTCTGCTTTTAATCTTGTTTCTCTGCTTTGGGGGGAGCAGGAAGGAAAGGAAGGGTCAGCTGCTCGCACAGCCGAGCCGGGAAGGAGCTGTGCCAGAGCTCTTTTTTCCCTAAGAGCGTGATTAGTACAGTTCTGATGACTTAGCTTAGGTGTTCCCTACCCTGGGGAGGAAATCTCAGGTTCCATGGGGTAACATCATCCCTTCTTACAACACCGTGATCTCCCATGTTGTAATACAGACATTGTTGTTTGTTTGGGTTTTTAATGGAGACGCCAAATCAGTGTGCAGGTTGATAATACAGTCCTTTTGCACGGGATATTCTCTTTGGAAAGGCAGTGTGTGCCAGCAGTAGCTGCTCTGATGTGTATAGTAGAGAGAAATGTGTGTGATGTGTGTCTGGTACGATGGGAAAAAGGGAGAGAGTGGATGAGCTCTGCTAAGAGCTCCCTGCTCTTAATCCTGGGCCATGTCAGGAGCATTCTAAAGCAGTTTATCTTCATATGTCGTCTTGTATATAAGAAACAACACTAAACCCACCAAAACTCATTTCATATGTAGCTTTTTCCACAGCCTTCAGATCAAAGTTATTTTCTTCAGGCTGGACTAAATTATACACAGGTCCCAGGAGTGAAGGACACTGAATTAATGCACTATGTCAACCAGTCCTGGTTATAGAATATTTTTACTGAAGTGTGAGACACAACATCTCTTTACTATTTCATTAAAAATTAATGTGCAGATTGCCAAAAAGCATAAATAACGTAAACAATTTTTGTGAAAGCTTTGTATACTGTGGACACATGTTAAGGATTTTTTTTTTTTCTTCAGTATCAGATTACTTCTATATATACATTTAATCAGTATTTGTTCTCATTTAGCTAATTAGCAGAGGTACTCTAATCTGAGTGAAGCAACTGTTCATACCTATCCTGCAAGGGTAGGTCTTGAAATAAGTGCTTTAAAAGGAAAGCAGTATTCCTGATTCCAAGCTGGAGCATTGTGCTACATATAAATTTGCTTTTTCACTTATGTTAGTTGAATGTAATGGGTCAAACCTGACTATAATTATTTGAAACTTAGTGAAATTGAGCTTTACCTTCTCATTTGTAAAGCAAATAGAGCTGGCTAGATGAATCTCTGGAATTAACCTTTTGTTGCTATACATAAAGCTGTGAAGTACATACCTGCTTTTTTTTAGATATGATGAGTGAAAAATATATTAAAATTATGTTATAGTGGAATTTGTACAGACTGCCGCTGCTGTTAATTGAAGGGAAATACATTTTAAATAACGCTTGATGTCTAACTTGGTCCTATGTTTTAAAGCAAGGTGATTTTCTAACATTTTGGAACAACATGATATAAAAATAATTCAGCATAAGTTAAATCTGTATTTATTGTGCACCCACTTTGTTCAAATAAAGTATGTCTCTGTATGGCAGTTTTAACCCCATTTATCCTCATGCACAAGTGCTCACCTGTTATTTACTCACATAAGAGAAGGTCGATACTGCAGAACAAGGGGAGTGCTCTGTTGTGACATAAAACATACATATTCATTAGCTCTGATGTCCCTTTGGACACGTGTGGTATGTCCTGATGCTCTTCATTTGGCAAAAGGAAGTGAGATTAAGAAGGAAATTGTCTTAATGGATTTACAATACATGAAAAAAGAGTTTTAAAAAAGCTTTATTAGTGGCAAGGAACCAAAGCAATAATTCTAAGTGTGAATGAAAGAGTATAAGGAAACAATTTGCTAGGACATGATTAGCAACAGAAATGGAAAAATAACAGAATCCAATATTTGAAAATCATAATTTTCAAATATTAAAGGGGTTTTTTTCCTAGAAGCTTTTAGGTCAAGATCCGAATGTTCCATGACAGGCTCCCTAGTGCTGAAAATTTATTCCTTTTGCCTCTCACTTACTTGCTAAAAAACAAGTTCAGGGTTTTGTGTTTCACCTGCTTCAACTGATTACGTGATGAACACGATAAAGCATGAAGGTATTTTGTCTGCTTTGCTTTTAAGGATTTGTGTTATGGTCTTTCAAGGTAAATGTGCCTCAAACTCCACTTCTTGAAGAAAAACCAAATAAAAGGCTACTTCTGCTATTTTGTTGCCTTAAAAGAGAGTATGCATTTTGCTGCACTTCTAAAAGCTTCAGTTGGGTTTATTCGAGCCTTGAAATAAGCACTTCAGTGGGAGCACAATCACAATACAGGTCTAAAATATTTTGCATTTTCAAATATGCATAAATACTTGTGCCAAGTGGCCAAACTCCGTATTTGTTCATTATTATATTTTACCGTGTGAATATTCTAATTCTCAGAATCACTGGTTATCCTGCGGCAGTTATATTGATTTTCACGTTTATACAGGCATAAATTGCAAATTATGTGGTATGTTAAATCTTTTAAAAATACATTATAGCTATAAGTGTGTGTTTAGTGGACTGCGAAAAGTAATTTTTTTCATGTAAGTTATGCTTATATTTGTTTACAGCTATTGTTTTTCTGAGTATTCTCTCAGAAATTATTATGATCTTATTCATTTGGCACTGATAAAGCACGCTAGGTCCTTTAAAGGCATGGTACTGTTCAGAGCTACGTGACAAAAACAGCTTGAAGACGTGAATCCTGGCAAGAGGAAGCATCATAATAGAGTAAACGAAAATTCAATTATTGTTTTCATTAGTGTGTTTTCTAGTTGGTTTAGAACCAAATTAGTATGGTGAGGGCAAACTGACATAATAAAATATTTCAAAGATAAACTGCATGTAATCACAAATATGACCAATCCTCTACATAGGTGGGTTCCAAGGCACGTGTGCATAAATGGCTTTACTTGCGGTACGCGGCGATTGCGCGTCAGTGTGATGCGCGGCGAGGATGTTTTTGTGTCGGGGACTGCTGCTGCGGAGAAGCCAACACCCCCGAGGTGGGCAGGGGCGGGGAGGTCCCGCAGTGCCTCCTAACAGCTCCAGCCCCCACCAGCCGCGTCCGCGGGCTGCTGCGAGGCTGGCCTCCGCGTCCAGCCTGCTTCTGCTGGCAAAATATGCCGCTGTCATCTCTGGACATAGTTTCCCTTTGCTCGCTTGGCTATTATTTCTCCTTATTTCTGTTTCTTAAGGCCTTTGAAGCCAATGGATCTTCTAAAGGCTGTTTAGCCAGAAATGTCTTTGTGACTATCAAAGGCTGCTTTATGTAAATGGCAGGGAGGGGGCTCGTGGGGAGAGAACTCATTTGCTGTGGATGTATTGCAATTTGCTGTTGTAAGGTGTGAAAGTGTGATTTTAAAAGAATAATCATTTGACAGTATTTAAGTTAGATAATTGGGCTGTATCAGTTTGGACTTAGTTTTTAGTTTCGTGATTTCGTTTTTAACCATTCCAGGCTTGCATAAAATATGTTGCGTTTTTCTTACCGCTTTCATCTTTAAGTGCTGTTGACATATATGTGATCCTCAATATTACTAATGATTTAAGTGTTTTCTTTTAAAGATTGAAATGCTTTCACTATCCTTGCTAGATGGAAATCATATTGTAAATACCCTGCCAACAGCTTGCTCCCACTGATGTGCAGGGCATGCATACATAATAAGAGGAAGAACAGACCCCTACCAAGAAAATGCTGAGAGCACTTTCCAGGCCTGTTTTTGTGAGTTTGGGGCTGCCACTTACTGAAAAAAGCTTACAGAGTTGGGACTGTACAGCTGGGCATCTCAGTTGGAGGCTCATCCTCCTACTGAGTCCTTTGACGTCAAAGGAGTTCCTCATGGACTAGAGCAGAGGTCTTCACTGAGTAATTAGAAAATAAATGTGGGAATCATTTTCTTTCCTTTTTTTTTTTGTCCCTGCAAAATATAATTAGCTCAATCCACTCTTCAAAATCCCTCCTGTTTCCAATTAAGAGAGATCAGTTGCACTATCTTCAAACAGCTGAAATTATGCTTATTAATAAAAAATTGAGTGTAAAAGAATTGTTTTATCTTGAATTAATTTTTATTATTACGGGACATATGACAGTATACAGTCTTATAAAATATTATCAGATTTAGTACAAATCCAGGGAGCTGTGTGTCCTACATCTTGAACAGCGGTTACAGCATGACTCATTTATTCAGCTCTGCCCCATACTTGAGAAGGACTTTAGGGCCTGATCCTTCAGCCCACACGGAAGTAAGGGGTTTGAGGTATACTGGCATGTTCCCAATGAAACACCAAGTCAGTAGCTCTTTTGGCAGAGCCAATCTCCGCATGTCCACAAGAAGCAAATCCTTGGCTAAAAATCACTAAGATCTGTTGTGTAAATACTCAGCGTCTTGAGTAACTGGGGACAGGGCTGAGTGAGGGTAGTAGTTCAATGGGCAGGGACAGTTTTTGGGGTCCTAGGCTAAATGTGTAAGCAATCCAAAGTGATGAAGTTCACATGCACTTTCAAGTCTAGAGGGAAAAAGGTTGGTGGTACTTAGAGCTGTAGTTATTGGTGCCTGTGTTCCAGGTTGGTGGTGTGTAAAGGTTGGTGTACTTAGTAGCTGTTTCCTACCTTTCAGCAGTGTGGTCCTGCCTGACTGCTATGGACACTTAGCAGAAGCATCCATTTGCTTTCACCCCTGGTGCAGTGCAGCCCTTTTCAACAGTGCATTAGGCAGTTACTCAGATCATATTTAACAACAGGCCTAAAGTTAAGAACGTGCTTGACTCCTGATGCTTGCAAAGGAAGCTGCAGATTTGTGCTAGGTAGGACCTATGCACTGCAGGGGTGATTGGGGCAGGAAAAGAGAGACCACAAGAAGAGAAGAATTGTTTTCTTTTGCCTCAGGTATGTTGAAGGAACAGTTGAAGGCCCCTGATCCAAACAAACTTTTCGTAGCTGGTTGGGAAGGTTGGTGTACTGCCCTGCTTCTAGTGCCTTATTCACAGCAACTCTGGGACATTTAGGTTTTTTTCACCAGCATCCGTAGCAGTGCAGTGCAATCTCTTCCAGTGTCTTCAGAAATCCACAGCTGCATATGATTTAATTTTAGTTTGATTATTTTATTAGAGGTGTGAGTAGATGAGAGGTTTACTGAAGTCCCAGTATCCTTTCTCTGAAGCACATTGTTGCTAGGCAGTTTGGTGAGTTGGGACGCTGTCAATCCTTTGTGGTGGTTTTACCCGGTGTGGTCCTATTTCTGGACTATGCTTCCATGCCTGTTTTCAACAAAACCCCTTGTATTTAAATTGAAAGCAAAGGCTAGTTATTTATCTTTTTTGACAGATATAATCCTGTAAGAGGATGAGAAGTTTTGACCTGGTACTGAGGGCGCCAGCACTGGGGGGTTCTTTGTATGCGCAAACTCATCTGAGCTCCCAGCAGGATCAGGCCCTCTTGGGCAGGATGCTGCTTGTTCCTTTTTGCATTCAGATTGCAATGTTATTTTTTCATAACTCTGGCATTTTTTTCCTTTTTCTTTGTTTTTTTTTGTTTTTTTCAATTTGAATTCGTATATATGAACATGTAAGTGGCTTTCGGCCTTATGGAATTATTATATGTGCAACTGATGAAGTATTGTGTATTAGATTTTCCGTTTTCAGGCTAAGTGAACAATATTAGAAGGGGAAATATGGTCAAACACTTAGTTTGACATAATTCCATAATGAAATTGTTGACTATAATTACTTTAAATGTAATTCGGATAGATCCAACTGGAAGAATTATGGAGCAGGGATGTATAGCAAGGCTGTCAGGACAAGGAAAAATAGATACTGCTAAAATAGCTTAGACTGTCTCTCTATATAATGTATTAAATTTATCTTAAAAGCAATTCTCTGATAAGTACATACCTGTACTTAACAGAATCCTTTCCTTTTGCCTTTTACAGCCCATAGCAGCGCACTTTACGCAGTTCAAAAATGTCGATAGTTCAGAGGATTCTTAAGTTAGCAAAGATTTTTTATTTATTTTTTTTTTTTAAGTACGTTCAGCTTTGTGTTGCTTCTGGATTTTTAGAAAGTTATTAACCAAATACACTATCTGGAGGGCTGTGGTTTATGTCAGAGTTTAAATGACACTAAAATAAAAAAATGCAACCTCTAAATATGCCCTGATTTACCTGTTTTGGATGTCTATATCAGCATTTGGATTCCTAACAAAAGAAATGCAGAAATAGGTACCAGCTCAAGCAAAAAGCAATTAATAAAATTTGAAATATGGAGAAGAAGTGGCTAAAAACATTAAGCAATTTGGAGCTGATGGTGTGCAGAGAGAAGGGGAATGTGTGCATAATTAAAAAGTACAACAGCTGCTGCTTCTTTTCTTCTCACAAATCAGACATTTGACTTTTGTCAAACAATTTATGAACTATTATCAAATAGAGTCAAACCTAGCGAAAGTTTTCTGTTTTTTCAATTAATACCAAAATGAGGGAATGGCTCTTTGTGCCCCCCAGTCCAGACCATTCCAGGAGACTTCATGTAAATTCAGATTTCTTCACTGCTTACTAATGCAAAAAATATGCTTATGGTTAACTATTAACCTATGCTTCCAAATAACACTAATGATTGCGATGTGCTGGAATAAATGCTCATGTTTCATGGGATGAGAACAGTCCTGGTCTCTTAAGCTTATCTAATCAAAGCTTAATCCTGCCTTTACAGCCTTTGTTAAATGCACTGGTATTTAATATGCATCAATAAATAAACTTTCAATTATTGTTCAGTGAGCATATCCAAAGATAGCATGACAATGTGAAACTACTGGTCTATCTAGCAATTATTCTAAATAAAGAATGCCGATGATGTGCTTTTTCCCTCCTCTTATAATGGATAATTTAGATTTTCTGACATTCTTTTGCAGTCTCATAATAGGGAAAATAAATTAATCTAGATGAATAAAATTCAAAGAATTGAGTTTTTGCACAATTGAAATACATCTCCCCTCTGTGACTATAAATTTAGTTATTTTATTTTAAAAACACATGATCCGTTCTGACTAAATGATAAAATTTTTAAAGTATTTGTGAAAGGTATTTTGAAAAGCTTACAGAATAGGTAGTGTGTGATATTGTTGAGCTCTGATCCAGTACATTCTTTTATCTCTAAATTGAATTGGCTTTCTTTTAGAAGCAGTTAAAAACAATGTGCCAGAAGCATATTCATTAACTACAGTACAAATACAGCCCTATCAGGTTCTCTGCTCCATCCATGTCTATTTTGCCTTCTTTTTCCAAAGTTTCAGTGCTGCTTTAGTGCTTTCTTTGCAAAGAGTCTTTCCCATGGCATCTGTTCATTACTATCTAGTGAAACATCAACCTACTCAAGTTTTTCTGCATCTCTGTAACAGAAGCTTTCAGTGTTTTGGTAACCTTATAAGCAAAACATTGCAGAACATAGGTTTTTTGTGTTGGTTTTGTCTGATTTTTTTATTTTCTTAATGTGGCAGTGAACTTGTATGCTGTCATGCAGTTCTATGTTACAGGAACATTAATATTTTTGGCTTTTAAAAAATCTTGTGGTGTTTCTCATGGCATTAGAATAATTTCAGATACTGATTACTGGCAATTGGCTCTTGGTCATCTGTTCTTCAGATTTCCAGCAGAATTTAACAAAGCTTGATTTCTAGTAACTTCTGATAGTTTCTCATTAAAATTGAATTTTTTAAATTGCAATTATTTAAATACATGATTTCTATAATTTCTCGCAATTTTGTGATAGACTTACTCCCTCTGAAAGGTAACGGTTGAAACATCAGAAACAATAAGCAAAAAATATATTAATGGTAAATGATAGAAATCTGACAAAACCTCAGTCTCAAAGCTGCATTTGTCAAAAGCACTTCTCTGAATTAACTTTTCTAGGATAACTCTATAATTGTTAACAGACATTTTTATCAAGTTGTCAAAGTGTTTGAAAAGTGAGAGAAAAAGAGAATGCTCAGGAAGAAAAAAAATCTACAAGTAATCAATGGCATGCTCGGGGGAGTGAGATTTGCACTAGTTGTACTACTAAAATATAAGGCTCAATTAGAGGTACTTTGCCATTTTCAGCCCAAATTTAAATGATTTGGTGATTTGTAAATACATGAATCCAAAAAGGAAAAAAAAAAAAATCCAAATGCAAATGAGAGCAACCACAACAAAATATAATTGCAAATGAATCTGTTGCTTTATTCATTTATTGTGTAATTACTGCAATCCTTCCCACCTTGTTTTCAGTATTTCTTAATCATTAAGTCGGAAGCATGACAGCAGTGCCAGCCCTGGCATGATTCTCTTTGACTAAAACCTTGTAAATTAACACAATTAGCACAGCATCATCCTGCTAATTAACTTCCAGTGTCTGGTGCAGTGGTTTTGCAAACAAGGAAGAGGGAGTCAGAAGGGAATAAACATGCCATTCTGTTACCAAACTGTGTGCTGTGTTAGGTTTAGCTCAGCGAGGCTAAGCTGGCCATGTCAGATGCCAGAGTCAGGCAATGAAGAGCTAAAGGGGTTGGGGAGTGAAACAGGAGGGGGTAGAAGCTGTCAAAATAGACTGCAGTAATTCAGAGGGGAGCTAGTGCCACAGATGCTTCATTTCGACTAGGCCTCCTCCTTATCAGGGAATCTGTGCCAGAGGGCACAAGACTGTTTGCAAAAATCACTTTTGGTAATACGAGAGAGATTAAGGAGGTCTATTTGATACAGCTGTACAAAACCCAGCAATGTGTCTACCGTGCATAGGTACAAGTTGGAGGGGGTTATCTTAGTGCTTGTAAATTGCTCTTACCTATTGCAGTGGATTACAAAGAGGAGGGATAATTCACATCACATTATTAAAAGATTAATTGTTTTAAAATTATATTTGCATGTATTTTTTTTAATGATAGGTTTTGTTTTGGTTTTGTATTGTTTGTTTTGGGGTTTTTTTAATAGCTAGCTGTGGAACCCACAGAACTTTTAGGGACTTGGCTTCATTTCTTTTTCATTTTCTTCATCCTTTCTTTTTCCTTTGTTTTTTTTCCTTAACCCTCTTTCTTTGTACCCTGGAGGCTGTGAAGGAGAGGGGGGGGAAGAGAAAGCAAGCAAGGAGACCGACAGACAAGTCATGCTTGTTTTTTTTTTCCAGACCCTCAACAACAGAACTGAGAGGCAGAAAGGAGCCAGTTGTAATTCATACCGAGTTGTAGGCTTTGTGTGATGAAAGCGACAGAGCGCTGCCTGGGAGATTGCTTTGCTGCACTCCACGAAGCAGATTTGAAACTGTCGTGGACCACTTTAGATGAGAGTTGGATTATGGAATGACCTGCTATGTCTGTGTCATATTGTTCTGCACAGGGTGCATTATACTCTGCTAACTAGGTGCTCAGTACCAAATAAGAGAGGTATCCTAGATGTGATCTGTCAGCTGTGTCTCATATTTTTATATTGGTTAAAATATAAAACTGAAACAGTGATGAAAGAGGACAGAGCAGTTGGATGCCTTGTATGTTTACAATACATCTCCACTCTGAGTATTAAAATATGCTGAGTTTTATTTAATTACTTTGAGAGCTGTAGTATTACCTATATTTTTTAAACAAAAAATTGACCTCCTACTGAATTGGCAAAAAATTTGTCTATGCGCGTATGTGCCTGTAACAAACCAACCATACCGCTTCTTAAGGGCATTACCTTTTCTTTCCTTAAAGACTTGTGGTGTTAAGTACAGTGTTTCAGAGAGCTGAAGAAGTTCACAGATCGTATGTTTGAGAACTCGTTTAAAATCATAAGGAAAAAGCTGAGGTCACTGTTAACTTTGTTGTTTCCTACTGCCCTAGGCTTGAAGATGCAGTGGACGCCGGAGCATGCCCAGTGGCCAGAACAGCACTTCGATATCACTTCAACCACCCGGTCCCCAGCCCACAAGGTGGAAGCCTACCGGGGGCACCTGCAGCGCACGTACCAGTACGCCTGGGCCAACGACGACATCTCGGCTCTGACTGCCTCCAACCTTCTGAAAAAGTATGCAGAAAAATATTCCGGGATTTTGGAAGGCCCGGCTGAGCGACCCATTCTCAGCAATTACTCTGAAGCTCCCTCGGGGCTGGTGAATGGTCGGAAGAATGAAAGTGAGCCTTGGCAGCCCTCCTTGAATTCGGAGAGTGTGTATCCCATGAACTGTGTCCCAGATGTCATCACCGCCAGCAAAGCTGGGGTAAGTGCAGCCCTCCCTCCCGCAGATGTCTCAGCCAGCATCGGGAGCTCTCCTGGGGTGGCCAGTAACCTGGCTGAACCCAGTTACTCCAGCAGCACCTGTGGAAGTCACACCGTTCCCAGTCTTCATTCAGGGCTCCCATCTCAGGAATATGCCACAGGATACAACGGCTCATATTTGCATACCAGTTACAGCGGCCAGCCAGCACCTGCACTTCCATCCCCTCATCCGTCCCCCCTGCACAGCTCGGGACTTCTACAGCCCCCACCACCGCCACCACCACCAGCCCTTGTCCCTGGCTACAACGGGACCTCCAATCTCTCCAGTTACAGCTACCCTTCCGCCAGTTATCCTCCTCAAACCGCTGTTGGCCCTGGGTACAGCCCTGGGGGTGCCCCTCCACCCTCGGCTTACCTGCCTTCAGGAATCCCTGCTCCAACCCCTCTTCCCCCAACCACTGTCCCCAGCTACTCCTACCAGGGCCACGGTCTGACGCCAATCGCGCCGTCCGCCCTGACAAACAGTTCAGCCAGCTCTCTCAAAAGGAAAGCTTTCTACATGGCAGGGCAAGGAGAAATGGACTCCAGTTATGGAAATTACAGCTATGGCCAACAGAGATCTACACAGAGTCCGATGTATCGAATGCCAGACAACAGCATTTCAAATGCAAACAGAGGGAATGGTTTTGACAGAAGTGCTGAAACATCATCCTTAGCATTTAAGCCAACAAAGCAGCTAATGTCCTCTGAACAGCAAAGGAAATTCAGTAGCCAGTCCAGTAGGGCTCTAACACCCCCATCCTATAGTACTGCTAAAAACTCACTGGGTTCAAGATCGAGTGACTCATTTGGGAAGTATAGCTCCCCAGTAATGAATGAGCATGGTGACGAGCACAGGCAGCTCCTCCCTCACCCAATGCAAGGCCCGGGACTTCGTGCAGCTACCTCATCCAACCACTCTGTGGACGAGCAACTGAAGAATACTGACACACACCTCATTGACCTTGTTACCAATGAGATTATCAACCAAGGACCTCCTGTGGACTGGAGCGACATTGCTGGCCTAGATCTAGTAAAGGCCGTCATTAAGGAGGAGGTTTTATGGCCAGTATTGAGGTCAGATGCATTCAATGGACTGACTGCTCTACCTCGGAGCATCCTTTTATTTGGACCTCGGGGAACAGGCAAAACATTAATGGGCAGATGTATAGCTAGTCAGCTGGGGGCCACGTTTTTCAAAATCACTGGCTCTGGCCTTGTCACAAAATGGTTAGGGGAAGGAGAAAAAATTGTCCATGCCTCCTTCCTCGTGGCAAGGTGTCGCCAACCCTCGGTGATTTTTGTTAGTGACATTGACATGCTCCTTTCCTCTCAAGTGAGTGAAGAACATAGTCCAGTAAGTCGGATGAGAACCGAGTTCCTTATGCAGCTGGACACTGTACTGACTTCTGCTGAGGACCAAATAGTAGTAATCTGCGCCACGAGTAAACCAGAAGAAATTGATGAATCTCTTCGAAGGTACTTCATGAAACGACTTTTAATCCCACTTCCTGACAGCACAGCGAGACACCAGATAATAGTACAACTGCTCTCACAGCACAATTACTGTCTCAATGACAAGGAGGTTGCACTGCTTGTCCAGCGCACAGAAGGCTTTTCTGGACTAGATGTGGCTCACTTGTGTCAGGAAGCTGTGGTGGGCCCACTCCATGCCATGCCAGCCACAGACCTTTCAGCCATTATGCCCAGCCAGTTGAGGCCAGTTACATATCAAGACTTTGAAAATGCTTTCTGCAAGATACAGCCTAGCATATCTCAAAAAGAGCTTGATACATACGTTGAATGGAACAAAATGTTTGGTTGCAGTCAGTGATGCTACTTAAAAAAAAAAATGTAATGAATGTTGGCACACACAGAATCTGCTACATAGGGGTAGAGAACCCTTTTCAGTAGTGTTAAAATTGCAAAGGGTACTGGGAAGACTACGATTTACCTTGCCTCTAAAGAGCCAGGGTATACTTGAAGGAAAAGTGCATCAAACAAGAGCTGCTGATCTGAAAAAGCCACACATGACAGAAAGCGCATGTTGATGCTCAGTTCTGTTCAAGCTAGACAATACTCACCAAGGAGCAAGGTGCAAGTGGGTTGATTTCAGAAGGACATGAACCCTGTGTGTTGATTCCATTCTGCTGTTCTTGAGATTTAGTTGCTGTCAAGTGCCTGAAGTGGTGCTTTATTTTTTGTTTGCCTCACAATTACATTGGTGGCATGTGCTAATATAAAGAGCTTTAACTTCAAACATTATTGGACTAAAGAGATGAACGGTTGTGTTGCGACAGAGAGCCAGATTTTTGCTATTCTAGGAGCAACAGTATTCCTCAATCCTGTCTGTTCTGTGGTGTTAAACTAAGAACAGGTAAAACAGGGTAATGGTAATCTTAATTTCTGCAGTTCATTTCTTTTAATGTTCTGTCTGCAAAAACTCAGGAAAGTGATTGTGATTTGTACAGTACCTCAAAGGAATGTGTTGAAAGCACTATGTACTGCTGAGAGTTATAGGCTAGGCTTCAATGTTACTTTATATTAAATATGTATGTTTACCTCAACAATTGGAATATGGCAAGGAAAATTACTTTGAATGTATCCAGGAAAAAACTAAAGCGTGATATGACTGAAGCTTTACAGTTTTTAAAAATAGAAACAGAAGCATTTCCCTGTGTTCAGGAATGGCTCTTTTGCCAATTTCTCACATCAAACTAGAGCAGAATGATTTTTCTTGTTGGTAAACTGTAAGAGTTTTCAGCATATTGCTCCTTGATAGTAAGGTGATACAGTCTTTAGAAGGTGCATAGATGAATGAAAGAGCCACTTAATCGGTTTATGTTAGCATCTGAAACAGTCAAACATAAGATTTGGTAGGATTCCGAGAGGCAAATTACCTTAAGCTGTGACGGCTGGCCTTTGTTGCATGGCTCTAGTCGTAGTTTTGAGGCTATTTTGGTGAAGCTGTAGGGAGTGGAATCAGTGTAGGTCGCTGGCAGAGCTATGGGTTGCAGAGCTGTTTATAGCAGTGCAGTGGACTGTGACCAAACAAACAGTACAAGTAACAAAGCAAAATTGAACCCTCAAAGTACATTTACTTCCCTTCCCAAACTGTAAAGTTGATTTTTTGTTGTGTACGTATGGCTTCATTGTCCTTAATGCAATCTTCATCTAGCATCCATTAGAAATCTTTCAGGCTGGAGTGTGCCCACCATTATTTCTACCTCAGTTTTGTTACGTTTCTCTTGGAAAGCAAAGTAAGGAATAGGGCAAAAACTGCCACCAACACAAGTCAGATTACATTAGGAATGCAAACCTGCTAAACAAGTTTGAGAGAGCTGCTGTTTTTTCCCCTGAAGTCAAGTCTTTCTCTGTGTTAGTACTCTTTCCCCCCTCATTTTTTCCTCCCCCAAATATACATATTCTGGTGTCTTCCTTCTGGAAAGACTAGTTGGCATGTGTGGCATTTTGCTCAGTTCTCCCCCACCCCAACCCCCCCATCTTTTTATCCTTTAATGCTTTCCGTGCAACTCTTTTAGTGACAGCTGACTGATGTTGGGTAATGTCTCTGAGCAAGAGCACTGCGTGTTGCAGCTGCCCAAGGCCTCTGCCATCACATGGAACAAAACAGCCTTGCTTTTTTGAATGTATTTTTTGTTTGTTTACTTTAAGGAAACAGTAACAAAACTGTTGCAAAGCACTGGCATTTAATGTTTCTCTTAAGTAGTGTACGTCAAGACCATTAAATAAATGCACTGAAAAGCCCCAAGAAGAGAGATACCAATCTGTTAA
>WAAG01019512.1:88391-101524 GCA_013390105.1 Tichodroma muraria | reverse complement strand
AACAAAGTGCCTTTTAATGCAGTCTTTTCTGAATTGATTAAAAAAAGGTCCGATATTTGTGCTGCAATCCTGATTTCACATCAGGAAAAATATACCTTCCTGAGCCTTTCATGATGAGAACTTCAGATTGTGAGATGCCTGACAAATTTAGTTTTCAACTGTGTGAAAATTAACGACTAGGCTGTCTCCCACTCAAAATCTCAGTGGAATACACAGTATTTTTTAAAAATCTCTATTTCTAATTAAAACAAATGAAACTGGAGGATGTTTATGCTTTTCCATTTTTTTTCCTCCAACAGGTCATTGAGCCACTACTCTTAAAATCTCTTCCAAAACTTTCCTCATTATTTCCTCATAATTTTGCATGCTGTGAAATAATTACTATATAAAATGTTTTGGCATATAAATGAGTTCACCATATAAAATATATATGGTATTACATTAAGAATTCATAGTTGGATTTCACAGTAGCTTTTTGGAGCTCGAATTTTAAGGGAATTTTTTGGCACCACTTCAAAGAGAAAGTGACATTAAATGTAGATATTTGAATATTGTAATTGTTATTGCCATTCACTGAAAGCCCCTTTTAGAGCATCCTCAGAGGGGTAAATAGTTTGCAAGAAACAAAATCTCCATGTTCTGGAACACAGATTCTGCTCAAAGGAGACAGCAGTCCTTTTGCTGAACATTTCAAAGGTTGTGCTTAACTAATTGAGCCTATTTTGGCATTGTATTTTTCCTGAACAGGACTATTCTGAAATTATCAGTTCTTCTGAAAACCCATAAATGTGGATTTTTGGCTTCTAATTTTAAAAATCTTGGCTATAAGTTTTATGTAGTGCTTCTGTCTGTCGAGAGAACACTTAGCCCAAGATCTCATCTGGACTTAGAAGGCAGAGTACAAAGACATTTTGTCTTTTGCTTGTCAGTTTATTATTTTTCATGTTCCAATTTTGCTATAGTTGAAAACGACTTTTCCTTTCTTTGCAAGCTAAGAAATAAATCCGTCTTAAGACTGCAGCCATTCTGCCATTCCTTG
Source organism: Tichodroma muraria (assembly GCA_013390105.1). Taxonomy (NCBI): domain Eukaryota; kingdom Metazoa; phylum Chordata; class Aves; order Passeriformes; family Sittidae; genus Tichodroma; species Tichodroma muraria. The sequence continues at coordinate 100,485 of WAAG01019512.1, read as the reverse complement.
AATTACTAAGAACATTAATAAAATTCAGTGAAATACAAAGTGTTCATGTTAATGAGAGTTCAGAGGCTTCTAAAATATTCAGAGCAATAATAATTCATGGATTATGTTGGAGTGCTGTCTGCAGAGGTCAACTGTGATATGATCACTGAAACCTGTGGCTGTGCTGTAGCCTTAGGAAACCTGTGTGAAAATAAACCACATGGCTCTGATGGACCAAAGCAGCCAGCAGGAAATAGGGGCAGAGCTATCCACTCACTGCCGAGCACTGATGGCATGAGAGAGGCCATTAAAGCAAATAACATAAATGAGCCTGAGCTGGCTATAAGACCTGCAAGGTGATTAATGCCTGTGGTGACAAGTTGGAGGCATAGGAGGAGATTAAAGATTAAGTTAAAGGTAAGAGTGCTAACAGGCCTTTTCCTGCCCAGCGCTTCTAATTGCTCTTCCTTCCTGCAAATCCAGTGGCCAGCACTGCCTGTGCAGCACCACACTCCCCCCTGAGACTTGTCAGGCTGTAGATGAATGAAATACTTCTTTATGAACACTTTCTTCTGTCTTTTCTTCCTTTTCTTCCTTTTTTTTCTTTTTTCTGTTTTGTTCTTTTCTTCTTTATTTCCTTTCTTCCTTGTTCTTTTTAACCTGCTCTGTCATGCCTTCAGAAGTCATGTGGAAGCTTTTGCTGTTGGCTTTGGGCAGTGTTCAGCATTGGGACTTCAGGTGTAGGTTGCTGCAGACCAGCCTCCAGCTGCCCAAACTGGTGCAGTGGGCAGAGAAGAGGCCACCAGGAAGCCTAGGCAAGAACTGCAGATTTCTCTCACTTGGTTTTCCAAAACAATTGTTCAAAGAACTAGAAAAACCCTGAGTATCAAGAAGCCCTATCTCCTGACCCACTAAGGCTCAGTTGTAATGTGTCTACTGCCTTATTTGCAGGAGGTTTTAACACTTGACCTGAAAAGTCAACAAAAGAATCACCGTCTCCCATCTTAATAAATTAAGTTCTATCTCCTCTAATCACTTCCTACAAACACACAAAGTCATCTGTTTCCTTTTGGCTTAGATCTTGTATAATGTTTGGAGGAAGAAGGTCTACTTTTGTCAGCACCCCTGTTAAATTTATTTGCTTTTCTAGTTCAAGGAAAAAGCCTATAACTCTGAAAGTCATCCAATGCTCTTATTTATTTATTTTGCTCAGTTTGATTGATACATCTTTGTTCTGACTTCATACAAAATTGACCACAACTCCAGTAAAAGTGCCTCTTGTTAAAACACTTCCAGAATATCCACGTGTTCCTCTCCTGCACTTGTCCCGCATGGGAAGAAACTTGACCTTAGGTGGAGGTACATTGAATTCAGAAGTGCTGCATCAGAAATCTTTCTGGCTGATAAGTCCAGAGCTCCATAATTATTCAGACTGCTTCGCTGCATGTAACTCTGCTTCTTGAGTTGCAAGCAAGGGTTCTCAAGCTAAGATGGAAATCGGGCAGCTCGTTTGACTTCCCTTTGTGACTGAGAAAGCTTTCACCTGGCTCAGTGGGCAAAGGAGTCACTTGGAGAAGCAGAAATGTCACCCTAAGATATCACTGATGGAAACATACACAAATAGATGCCACTTAGCACTGTTTCATAATTGTTCACTGGTTACCTCTGGCATAATTAAGAGAACAAACTGTAAAAGATGAAGTTGGTGACCATTTGTGTAAATATTAGTAGATATTCTTGTGCCTATGAATGTATATATACATATATATTTATTTATTTCATGTTTCATGGGCTACCAAGATTTATTGTCCTTTGTAGTAAATATTGACCTTGGATTTATCTCAGTCAATGTTTACCTCTTAAGCCAATAAATCTTGAGGTTCACCTTAACAGAAGTCAATATCTGCTTAGTGTTCAGCTTCATCATTAATATAAATATTTTAGTGACCTTTGCATGTATTAGTCTATTTTTTAAAGTCAGCTTAGTGTTACCAATCCTATAGCACATCAGTAGTTTGATTTTCAGTTGCTTATTCCTGTAAGATTTTTATAATAACCTCTGATACTCCTGTTGAGATGTTGCAGAGAGAGTTTTTTGAGGAGAATCTCAGGAATGTGAGTGCCAGTTGCTGTTTCCAGTGGGGAGGGATGTGGCCCATAGCAGCTGTGTATATCTGTGTGGTTCATCACGTATTTACCTACTACCAGGGTCCAAGCATTGCTTTGATTGCTGCTCCTTTTCTGGGAGTTTTTCAAGACATTCTTTGTATGAGCAAATCTTTCTGAGATCAAGTGTTTGCTTTTCTGTATCTGTCACTGAGTTTAGGGTTAACAGGGACCTTCAGACCACCTAGTCTGACCTTTTTATCTCCTGCCATCTTTATCTCCTCCATTTAAGAAGCATTTTTTGCTGGCTTCCACCTCCCCTCTCTTTTCACCCTCACTGGGTGAAATTTCTCTGCAGTGTTCGTATTAAAGTTTTCCTTTCTAATTGCATTTAGTCTGGAGTGATAACATCTCAGTCTAAATTCACACTGAAGTGTCCCAAAGGAGTGCTGCTGTCTGGATCTCTCTGGGCTGCTGTCCCTCAGCAAATGCTGGCATTGCCCTTTTGTGCCTGGATATTTAGGCAGGAACATGGCATATAAATGTTACCTTGAGCCATTCAGGCATGGCTGGGGTCCCTCCTGTTGTCCCCCCCCCCCCATAAAAGTGAGCTTCAAAGTGGAGTCTAAATGCTTATGACCTCTTCCCACCTCCTCTGGCCACAGGAACAGGTGAAGAAGGCTATGATTTGGTCCATGGGTTGTTAAATCCTCTCTTTAAAATAAAGCAATCTGAAGGCTTCAGGGCAGTTACTTAATTCAGGCACCAAGCTCAAGATTTTCCTTGTTATTATTATTATTATTACTGCACCACAAAGCACACATATAATACTTGTGATTACAACCACTTCACCAGCACAGATGAGATGTTCATCCCAGAACATTCTCACTCCAAATCCCTGATTCTACCACCCCCTTTACATTAAATTACTCCTTTTATTCCAACTTAGAGTGCTGACTGTTCAAATGGATAAAAGCTTGCAGGGTTAAACCCTTTGTGAGCCTATATAAAGTGTTCTGTGCATGTGGATAGGTTTCTATTATTCGTTATAAAGGTGCTGCTGCAGTAAATGGTTTAAAAACATTGTGCTATGGAGAATTCTGATCCCTGTCACATGAAACAGCATAAATGTCAGACCAGGGATTTATATGAATATTCCTTGAAGAGAAGCGAAGACAAGGAATTAGTTGTTCTCTTGTCCTATTTATTCCCTTTAATTGGATTTATTTTTAAGTGGGCTTTAGTATAGAAATTTCTGCTTCATTTCTTTATTGTATTGTGGAATTTTACATCAACAGAGATAAAGCCTGCTTGCCCTACATTGAAAAAAATCTATTTAAACCAGTGGAAGTATGTTCCTTAAACAGCAAAATCTTTTTTTATTTTTAAAAAACCCTATTTTTTAAACCTTACCTAAATCAGCTCTCAGCTTACAGACAGAGTATTTTAAGGTGCTGATGTTGGAGCAGTCCACAGCAGCAAACACAGCCAGGATTCAAGATTCAGAGCAATTATAGCTGCTGATACATCAAGTCTTCGGGGGGATGTGTGTGCTACAGGCCACAGCGTAGCTGGCTTGTGCAGGAGACTTGACAGAGCAAGTACAGCGCTTGGCTGGTTTTTGGTGCATGCCTCCGAGTCAGACTGAGGAGCTGCTCACTGTTGTCAGCCTTTGATTCATAGAGTTGTGTAAATGGGAGAAAAAAAATTCCTTTCTGCCATGCCAGAGGCCAAATTAAACAGAAATCTGTAAACCGGGAGGGTTATTTAGTTGGGAGGAAGCAACACGAGTCGTTTGTGATAACATACTCCTGCAGGTTTATTTTTGCAATTTGTTTCGAGGCTGGGTTTGTGCTGGTTTATTTAATGCCATGAAATATAATTCTTTCTGCTGAGAAATTGCTTCAAAACTATACCAGCATGAAAGCAAACATGGAATTAGTGGAGCCAAGCAAAGGTGTCTGACGGTTTGCACTAAGAGTGACCAACCACGAAGGTCTGGGTTAATGCTGACCCACCAGCCTGCCCAGTGAATTCTTCATGTCCCCTTTCAGCCAGGCATTTAAAAAATGTACTGCAGATATGCAGGAAGGCATATACTGCTTTTCCCCCTCTCCCATCCCAGCTATGCTAATGAAAGCCCAGCATAGCTGAGATTTCCAGATCTGCTATCACTGTGGAGAGATAAAAGTAGGCCCGTGCATGTTACATTGCAGAATTGAACACCGGGCACTCGTGATTTTTGTGATGTTTGCGGCAGAATGCGGAAGAAAGAGGTGAGTGCAGGGTCTGCTGGGCAGGGTTTAGAAACACACTGTGCTGCTGGGGAACGGGTGCTGGGAGGTTGGAAGGAGCAGGTGTTGCTGCCAGGGATATTGCTGGGACTCTTCAAGATGCCTTTGATGTACGTTGCAGTGGTTAGTGAAGACTCAGAAAGAAAATTAATAAGAAAAATGGAATGAAGCAATGTGACGGCATCTGAATTTATTTCCATAGGTTTGAAGAAAGTGTGCCCTTAGGTCTGTGTTTGTGCATCTACAGATTTAAGCTTTTCATGCTTAGAAAGCTCCTTTTCCTTCGGAGCCCTGCAAACACAGACCACTTAAGAAAACATGCATGTTTCGTCTGATCTAATCAACCTCTATCTTCTCCTTCTTTGAATTATAGTGGAGCTGTAAAAAATGAAACTGCTTAATTGTGATAGTTCACTAAGAACTCCTACAAAAGAAGTATTTGTTGTCTGGGGAAATTTTATCTCCAGTTCGTTTTATTGTAGGAGATTCTATCTCGGAAATGCTGTGAATCAGAGATGAAGGGGAGTAATGATGAACTTAAGGAAAACATAAGGAAAATGTGTGGGTGTATGAGTTTGCACATGTCTGTAAGTTATAATAGATATGCAAATAGAAAAGCAAGTGCTTGTGGACATGTGGTTTTTCGTTAGATGTGAATTTTATTCATCAGCTCTTTAACACTAGATTTACACACTTTTAAAAAACCATTCTGACTCATTCTGGAGAACCTTTATCAGCTATTTTATAATGATTTCATTTACCAATCCAATTATCAACTAAATTGAATCCTACCCGCTAACACAGGTTAAAATGTTTTTATTATAGGCAGCTGTTTGATATCTGCAGGTGTGGGAGCACACAACAGGGATGGAAATTAATTAAGCAAGATGTGGGAGATGGCTGCAGCCGTGTGCTCTGAGCTTGTCAGCCAGGGAGACGCGTGTCAAACACTCTGTGATTAGTTGCAGCACACGTTCCTGACTCGCAGCAGGCACCGCTCGGGGACTTGGAGCTGCAGCTCTGCAGAGCTTGCCTTTGCCCTCTCACTGCTCCGGAGCTACTCCAGTGGCCCAATTTATTGATATTATCAGAATTACCCGAGGAATTTCCTGATGTACTAAATTATTGTACATGAACAAACCTCCCTCTCGCTGCACTCACTGAGCGTCTTGTCCTTCTTTAGCATTGTGTTACTCTTTAACATCTTTAGCATCCTTGCAGCGTTCTGATTTTTATGTTAATGGCAAGGACCACCAGGCGTGGAAGTGTAAAGATTTTAGTCTAATTCCTAATAATTCTTATCAATTTTTGTGCCGATAAACCAGCAGATGTGACAGTTGCCAGGCAGAGGTGCTCGTGTCTTGTGGCACTCAAGGTGCACAAGCTATAGTCATAAAAATAGTGTGTAGGAGCAGTAAGTATATGATTTGAAGGAACAATTGTAATTATCAAATGCAATTTAATTTTCCTATATTTATATAAAGCTGTTAAAAGTGATTCCTTCAGAGAATGGGGGGAAAAAAAGTAAGTAGATTAATATCATGTTCATGTCCAAATTCCATAACCACAACAGTTTGTGTGTAACCAGGGTCTGAATAGAAAAATTGGGTGAATTATTAGAATAAAACTTGCTCTGGCAACAATTTTCTAATTATAGGGGTGCAAGAAAATGGAAATATATATATAATATATATATATATAACCTCATTTTCATGAAAGAATGTCCTCAAAGGTATCAAAGGCAAAACAAAAGAAGATATTACTGTTGGAGGGGGAAGATGCTCCTCTTCACTACAGAATGTGAACTGTAAGGTAAAGTGCATAGTATGGTTTTGTTCATATTTACTTACATGTGAAGTAGGATTTGTTATAGTTTTTCTTATTGAAAATAATGTTCTATATCCCTATACAGGCATATCCTCGGGGGTATATGTTCCATGTACCTGTACTGAGGGACATCTCCTCCATCATCTACTCCAAGAGGTCACATAGTAGTGCATTTCCAATTGCAGCCCTCTGGCAGCTCTTGAAATCTCAGCATACTCTGTTATATTTTCAAGTCACTTCAGCTGTAGTAACCATGAGATTGGGCCACAATTATCACCTCTATCAGTGCCACTTGCCAAGGGCTTCCTCAGCTCTGTTACCTGGCTCCTGAAGTAAGGATGAGCAGTGCACAGTGACTCTCCAGCTTCATTGGGATAGTCCAGAAGAGGGAGCTTGAAATTAAAAAGTGAAGGGATTTAAAAGTACCAGAAGGAAATAAATTGTTCAAATATGGGGACTTTGTTGTGGTCACCCTTTATCACTGGTGGAATTTGCTTCTTATTAGCAACAACAGAGCCTTGGTTTGGGGATGATGATTTTTCTTGTGGTGGTGTGTTTCAGTTCAACCAGCAATAATTTTCTTTCAGTTACTAAGTTAAAAAACTTATTCATTCAAGTATTAAGTTAAAATACTTATTTTTTCAGCATGGTATCCTCCATTGCTTTTGCAGAATTTTGAGAAAGTAGTTAATTGTGGAGAAAATGAAAAATCATAATCTTATGTGGGACTTAAAGGGCCATTTTTGTGTTTAGTCAGCTCAGATACACCTATCTCATTTCAGAGACACCAGGCATGAATTTGGCTCCCGTGGTCTGAAGTTCATGGTTCGTTGTTGTGCTGAGCCTTTCCCTGGGTCACTTCTATGATGCCCATGCATACAAATAACACCTTGACTTTGTTACAGTACCCTTTTCTGCTTTAAATAATGATGCATTTGGGGACTTCTCAAGATAAAAGTTTCAGCAGAGTGTGCTTGCAGCACTGCTATGTTTTTGCAGTGTATAATCTCCATAAATGTCTCTGTCTTTGCATTAGATCCAGTACCTGCAGGCTAAGGGAAGAGTTCCTAAGCACTGTACTGTACCTACTAAACCAGGAAGAAGCCTGTGCAGTTTAGTATTTGTGTTTCTCTATACCTGTGTATATATATATATTTGTACATTTTATCAACTAGAAAGTGTGTTTTATTGACCCAATCTCCTCTGGACTTTTGTTTTTGCTTGTTTGTTTTTCTTTTGGCATCTGAATTAATCCCTCATCTTGAATCCTAGTTCCGAGATGAAAATCTTGAGAATGCTCACACACAGAAAACAAGAGAACAAACGTGATTATGTTCAACTGAAATAGCATTTTCAACAATGCCTTCTTTTGATTTTAGCTTTCCACTAAGAAATCTTATTTTGAAGTAATTTCATTGTGAAAAGTAGATCCTCTGAAGTTATCACAGTAGGACAATTAGACAGTTTCAAAACTTTTGAAACATTTTAAATGGGAAATGATATCAGCCATTTTTGACAGGAATATTCGGTTTCAGCAAACTGGTTTTTTTCCCCGAGAAAAACTGTGTTGCCCAATTCCTACTCAAGGCCTCCTGGTATGCACAGACTTTGTTGGTGAGCAGTGGTATTAGTGATGGGAAGTTGGGACCCAGCCTCTTCGCAATTATTCACGCGGAAGGGCAGATATTCCTCCACCAGTGCATATTTTCCGTGCATTATGCATGGGATTTGCTCCAGCTGGCCTCTGACTCACGCTCCCCTGCCTCCCCCGTGTCTGCGGCCGGGCCTGGGACCACCTCATCCCTCCCACTGGGAGCAGCTCCGTGCCAAGCGCTGGGCTCCCGGCAGGTGGACGGGCCTTCCAGACATCCCTGCTCCCAGCTCCTGCTCAAAGCCAGGCTGCACAGAGCTGGCTGCTCTCACCCAGAGCCTGGCCCAGTTTGGAAACAATCCCCTTCCCTGGGCCCCTCTGCACGGCCTGACCACCCTCATTGGGATTCTTTTTCCCCCTCTGGATCAGGTGGTAATTTCCTCTGTTCCCATCTGTGCCTGTTGTCTTAACGGCAATGAGATCTCCCTGATCCTGTTTTCAGAAGAGACCAAACACAGTTCTCCCCCTTCTCTTCGTCTGCTCAATGCTCCAGGCCCTGGACCATTTTGATGTCCACTGTGGACTTGCTCCAGTTTGTCAGTGTCTTTCTGGTATGGAGGAGCCCAAAACTGGCGCTGGTACTCCAGGCTGTCCAAGAGGGGCTGAACAGAGGGAGATAATCAATTCCTTCAACCTGCTGGCTACAGTCCTGGAGATACAGCCCAGCCTGCAGCTGTTCTTGAGCTGCAGATGATTGAAACCTATGGAACTGGTCTGCTGTGAAAGACTCTGGGGAGCTGGGGCTGCTCAAAGGGGTGTCCTGTGCCTGAGCCTGGCTTTGTGCTCCAGTGGGATGGGGCTGAACATCCACAGTGTGCAACGTTCCTCCTCTGCCTCCCACACCCAGTGCCTGCTCTGCCACAGGGCTTCTTGGGCAAGTGGTGACGGGCCTGGAACTGGGGCTAGCTGAAGGGACCATGGGTCTTCCTTCGGCTTTGGGAAAGGTTTAGGTGGAGGTCATAGCAAGAAGTGGACCTGAGTTATATTTCCACCAAGCCCTGCCTCTTGGACAAGCGTGGTACAGGCAAGGCTTGGCAGTGTGACTTCAATGAAGTGATGCTTCTGCGGGATGGATGAGAGGAAAAGAGGCCAAAGCAGGGTGTGGGATTGGGGCCTGTCCTTGAGCCAAGTTGTTTGTCCCCTTTTTTACCTCTTGTTGCAGTAGTCCAAGGCAGACAGCTTTCCAGATGAAGATCCCTGCAGAAGCTCTCTCTGGAAGCTGCACTTAACATGTGGAAGATGATGTGACCCATTGGCACGTAGATGTACAGAGCCTGTAAAATGAATTGATGCTCTGCCCATAAACCTGTACTCTGTTCATTGGCTGTAATAATTAATGAACCTATAAAGGGACTTCATAAAACAGTAAAAATGGAAATACTTCACAGAAATAGAAGATGATAAATTTTTATTTCTTTCTGTTTCATGTGTCTGTTAGTTATGTGGACCTGTGACTTAATACGTGTTATGGAATTAGACGTGGACTTTAGTGTTAACCTGCCATTCACAATGTCCTCTCATGCCCAATTTATATGATCATTATGGTAAAATCATTGCATGTCTTAATTGTAATTATAAGTAATCATCAGCCATTATAATGAAATGATTAAATATTCTAAATTGTTAATAACTTTGGATGCTGCTATAATTAATTTGTTGCTGCCCTAACAGAGGCAGAAAAAGAAATTAACAGAAGCACTGGTAATGTTTTTGTTAAGGCTTCAGTACTGACTCTTTCTTAGGTACATGCCTGCCACACCACATATTTGATTATAGCAATTGTAACCTTGGGGCTGTTAATTTTAAATACCTCTAAAAAGGAATTTTTTCTTTTACCTTGTTGCAGTGCTTTTATTCTCAGTAGTCAGTAAATCATAGTAATCGTTCCTGGTGGTTCCAGTATTGTACATTAGCAAGGACTTGCAGCATTCCTAGGAACAAGGAGTATGGATTGGAGTCTTGTACTTGCACATAGCAGAGACCCCTGCAATTTATTCACTGGTAAAGTACTGTGTTTATTCCTCACTATACAGATGTTTATTGAAGTCAGTCTGGTTTAAATTTTATGCTCTTCATCCTTACAGAGCAGGAGGAGCTGTTGTTAGAACAATTGCTAGAAAGATGTTGTCTTTTCAGGAAATGAATCATAAGAAAATCTCAGAAGTACATAAGAAGACCCCATACACCCCCACCTCCTACCCCCCTGCCATTTTAGAAATCTTAAAATAGTACCCTGACAGTACCCAAAGCTACAGATAAAGGGAGGTGGAGTTACTATCAACTCTGTTTACTAAACTTCAAAGGTATGTAAGTAGGAAAGGTTAAAAATACTTGAATCTTGCTGCTAGGGCAGCCTCATTCCAAGAAAATGTTGCGTGTCTTTTGTTGAATTATGCCAGAACAGCTCCATGTCTTTTAAAGCTGCCCTCAACAACACAGGGCTGGCTTTGTTTTGCTAGAGAGATAGCAAAAGAAGGAAAAACTGCATAGAGCAAATGTTGGAGGCTTTCTGAGGCTGCCTGCACAATGAAATTGTTCTGATTGAACTCTTGACAAATTATAACCTGCAGGTACAGTGAGGATTTTCCATTTTTGCCTAACACGTATACATTTTGTCTCTTCAATTTTTCCTTCCTTGCCATGCATTCAGCACAGCAAGGGCTAGAAAGAAATCTGATTGTGAAACTGATAAATTGTCTTACATAGTTTCCCTATTTTGGCCATTGCCATGGTCTGGTTCTGAAAGTGCTTGGAATTCTCTTTCTCTTGTTTTGTTTTAACAAGCTTCTTCTCAGTTGCCTATTGCCAGTGCTATATTACCACAGTGCACATCATTTTTTTATTTTTTTTTTTCTATCTCCTATTCTGTGTCGACTCCAAGAGGCCTTGGTGTAAAAGCAGATGAGATGATTTATTTTTATCACTCACTTTTTCTCATGAGAAAAAGAACCTCTTGGCCCTGCCTTCTCCACTGGCTTCCTCTTAGCACAGGCATTTGCTTCTTGGCAAATGGGGTCCATAAAATGCTACTGAATTATACCAGCAAAGTGTTTCATTATATTTATTCTGCAATCACCATGATAGATCCTTTTCTGGTCTAAATAGCTGCAGTATCATTGGTTTGAGTGCAGTTTGCCTTCTTGGCATCAGGAGGGAATTAGTTCAACCTGGCCAGGTGGTCAGGAGTCATCAGAGATGCCAGACAGCAGAGGATCAGCCCCTGGGATTCCAGATCTGATTGCAGTTGTTTGCAATTCCGTGTACACTCATGGAAGACACTTTACATGTTAAAACTTGGAGCAAGCCTTTGATATCTTTGACCTTTTAAAAAAAGTCTTCTAAATTTTGATATTCCCTAAGCAGACAGCTGGTATTTTTTGATTGAATAGATAGAGATTTCATGTCTAAACACATTTCTTGGTTTCACTTTGCTGGATTAGTTCACTGCTCCCTGTATGTTCTCTGTTGCTCACAATCTTTTCATGTGATTTGTTTTTGAGTGATACTATCAAAAGGTTGCAAAGAATTAAAGGTGCAAAAATGCCCCTGGAAAACCTTAGTGGTGTCCTGCCAGTGTCTCCCTTTGGATCTAAACATGGATATTTGGCTACATACAGTCCCACCTGCAACTACACTTCCAATCCAAAAAATTGCCCCCGATACCTTCTGATTGGAACAAATGCTTGGCTCCCAAGAGCCACGAGCAACCAGATGTAGATCCTCTGGGAGGAGGTGGGGAAGGTTTAAAAAAATTGCAAAGCCTGTCAAAATCTTTGGCTTTGGAGAGGGTATAAAAGGGTCCTCCAAGTGCTGATGCTGAGCCCGGGACACGCTGGTGCAGTGCAGCTCTCTTGGTTGCAGCCTCATGAAAAAGCAGCTTAAATACCAGAACTGGTGCCCTATTTTCTTCATCCGTCACCCGAGTAAGTCATCTGGGAAGAGGGCAAACGATACACGGTCAACAAAATAAAGAAATCCCTCTGAGCAGTTCTCATTTACAGCACAATCATAAAAATCCTGGCAAAAAATCAAACCGTTCCCATATCAGTTGAGCGCACAGCATTGCGAGCACGGTCGGTGTCAGCAGTGCAGGGGCAGGAGACAGAGGCTGCTGTGTTCTTGGTGCTGCAGCTCAGACAGAAGATGAAATCATGGTAGTTCAACGTTTGAAGACTTAACTACTGATTTTCTGGCTTTCTGTTTGTGCTGGAATAAAACCTGCTTGTGCTTCAAAAAA